>JACEFZ010020877.1:52500-118701 GCA_014155875.1 Cepaea nemoralis | reverse complement strand
TTTTGGGGGGGGCCCCGGGGACGCCAATCCACATGTGCACATGGCTGATTTCACCAATCTTGAATTTTGTATACATGTGGTTGCGTAATCTATTGTGTCCTGTTCTGAGGCGCAGAATAATGACTTGTTCTGGTCTGTCCATAACGTGGTAGTCATCTTGAGCAGGTTTTGGTGGCTTTCTGACTGATTTGATCATTCTTTTCTTTTGGTGGTATGTAACGGGCACATCAGGCTGTTCTTCTTTGGCTCCTTCCTTAGCCAATTGATCAGCTCTGTCGTTTCCGGGTACTCCACAGTGGGATGGTATCCACTGTATGGTGACCTTATGCTGACTGCTAAGTTCAGAAAGTAGTGTCCTTAGTACTGGCAATTTCCCAGACAGGAGCGCCTCGAGTACTGATTTTGCATCTGTCAATAGCACCACAGGTTGTGTACCATTGCTGGTATTTAGTAATTTCTCTGTTGCTATCTTGATTGCCTCAATTTCAGCATCGTAGTTATGGCAGTACTTTCCTGTCGGTACTCTAGCTGTGTCCCTAGTATTATTTGGGTATTCTATGTACACTCCCGCTCCTCCATTTCGAACAGCATTTTGTGCTGACCCATCTGTGTAGACTCGGATCCAGAGGTCCTGTGGGTATTCTTCATCAAGGAAGCTGAGAGTGGCTGTTCTGCGCTGCACACTGTTCTGTTCTTCCTTGTCAAATATTCCTCTCACTTTTGTCTGGATTTGTAATGATAGTCTATGCTCATCTTTCCATGGAGTTCGCTCTGGAATAGTTGTTAGGGGGATACCAACTGTGGCAGATCGGTGGTTTCTCTGCAGAGTCGTTTGGCCTGGTGGATAAAACTACTTCTTTTCAACCGCCCCATAGCTAGGTTTTCAAATCTGTTCTTCATAGGGTGGCCTGGCAAGCTGAGGAACTTTTCTGCTTGTATTAGCGTTTTCGTATCTCTGCGCTCACTCAGTGCTTTTGTCCTCCCCATCTTCTCCATTTCCACTATAGGGGTTGATCTCATCCCTCCTGTGGTGACTCTAAGTGCTTGATTTTGCACATTGTCCAGCTCTTGTAGTGTGGTTTTTGATGCCGAACACCACGCAGTTGACCCGTATTCCAGGTGTGGTCGTATGCTCTGTTGATAAACTTTGCTAAGTATTTTCCCACTGGCTCCCCATGTGGTTCCACTTAGCTTTCTCAGGATGGCTATTTTCCTTCTGGCTTTTGCTACTGCTTTGTTGATGTGCTTTCTCCATGTCAGCCTGCCATCAAATGTTACTCCAAGGTATGTTGGTTCTTTATCTTCTCTTAGGGGTGTTCCATTTATCTGGATGGTCCCTGCCTTTTGTTTTGGAGAGAGGGTAAATAGGGTGGTGCTGCACTTGTCAGTGTTTATGCTGACACACCATCTATTTGCCCATGCAACAAATGTATCTACAGCTCTTTGTAGTAATCTGGTGGCCACTGATGCATGTTCATTTGTGCTCCATAGAACCAGGTCATCGGCGTACATTGCCGCTTTAATTCCATGCGGTAGATTAGCAACGAGATCATTGATGAAGATTAGAAAAAGTGTGGGGGACAAGACTCCGCCCTGGGGAACACCAGTGACGCAGTAGTACTTTCTTGCTCTTTAGTCCGTCTATCTGTACTCGGGCTCTTCTGTTGTGCAAGTATGCTTTCACCCATTTGTACATTCTTCCATTGACTTTGCAGTTTCTCAGTTTATTCATCAGACCTTCTTTCCAGACTTTGTCAAAGGCTTTCTTCAAATCTATCCATGCCGCAAGCACCAGCTTCTTCTCTTGGAATGCATCCTCAATTTCTTGAGAGAGGTAGGTTGTCTGATCTTCCGTAGAGTAGCACTGCCTAAAGCCAGCCTGCTGTGGCACAAGGATGTTTTTACTTTCAATGTACCACTGCAGTCTGTGATTGATGATGCGCTCCAGTGTTTTGCAGAGACAGCTGGTGAGGCTAATTGGTCTGTAGCTAGAGGCAATGGAACTATCTTTCCCTGATTTTAGGAGGGGTATCATGATTGCTTCTCTCCAGGCTTGTGGAACACTGCCTAAGGTCCAACTGTTATTGAAGATCTGCAACAGCTTTGCTTTGGCCTCTGTTCCTAGGTTCCTGATCATTTCATTGGAGATACCATCAGCTCCTGGTGACTTTCTCATTTTCAGTTTTGATATGGCTAGCTCCAGTTCGCTGATTGTGATGGGTGCCTCCAGAACCTCATGTACTATTTCCTTCTGTCCTGTATGTTGCCGTTTCTCTCGAATCTCTTGTTGTTTCTCTGGACTAATTTTGACATTGTTATCTTGTGCGAATGGGTCCGCAAAATGGTCAGCTGCTTGCTTTCTTGTTAAGATGTTTCCATCTTTATGTAGTGCAATTTTTGAGTTTCTCCCTGTGCCCTCATCGTTAAGTTGTTTTATTAGCTTCCACAATTTCCTTGTGTCTCTTTCAAAGTTCAGAGACTCTGTTTTTTCCTGCCAGCTTTTCCGTCTAGCCTGCAGCTTGGCCCTTTGAAATTTGGCTTTTGCATGCTGGAATTTATTGTGGTGCTCTTGGCTGGGTGTGGCCTCTGCTTGCTTTCTACATACTTCCACATCATTATGCAACTGTTCCAGTTCACTACTCCAGTAGGGTTTATATTGTTTACGGGCTCCTCTTGGTACTGTTTCTCGCGCTGCCTGTAGTATGCATTTCCCAAACTCTTCAACTACTTTATTTATGTCTTTCTCAGTGTTCAGGTTTCTAACCAGTATGCTGGTGCGATTCTTGTTCATTGCCCAGTCTGCTTTCTTGTAGTTCCACCTCGAGAGGGTGCTGCTTTCACTTACAAGCTCATTTTCTACAGTTAGAAAGACTGGCCGATGGTCGCTGCCACCAAGTTGTTTCCCAACAATTCGTGTAATGTTCCACTCCAGGTCTGGTGAATGAAAAGCCAGGTCAGGTGTAGTTGTAGAGTGCCATGATCTCGAGTAGAAAGTATGTGGGTCGGACGGCTTGTTAACCAAGATGAATCTATTCTCATCCTGCCAGTCTTCCAGTCTCTCTCCTCTCTGGTCCATGTGATCATAGCCCCAACTCTGCGAGTGGCTGTTGAAATCGCCACACACAATCATTTTTTCTGTTAATGGTAGTGTGTCCAGTGCCTGTGGGCGGTCACTTGGACAGTAGTAATTGATCAGATGTAGGTCTGTATAGCCTGTTTTAAGTTTAAGTGTCTGATACTCAGCCCCTTCCATATAGACTTCGATTTGGGAAGCAGTGATGTTATTTTTTACAAGGGTAAGTATCCCACCTTTTCGCCTGTCCTTTCGGTCAGATCGGTAACACTGGTAGCCTCTGATTTTGAAGGCTATATTTTCGTTGAGGTGAGTTTCTTGCAAGCAACATATGCTTACTTTTTCTTGGTCCAGGATGTTTTCTAATTCTATTTTTTTTTGTTGCTGACTCCCTCCGCATTCCAGTGCATTATTTTAAGTCTTTGTTTAGTATGGCCAGCCGTTCTATTCTCATGTCCCCTGGCTCCACAGGACATCTGAGAAGGACCTCCAGTAGTTGGGGTTGGACCCTTTCGAGACATAGGGCCCGGCACTGCACCTGCCTGGGGGTCCAAAGCAGGGCGAGCACCATAACTTTTAGCAGCAGTCGACATATTCCATTTTGCGTAATTGCGTGGCATCCTGATTTATGTGGTGCGCCTCCTGGCTGGTTGCCTCCGTCTTCAGCACCTTCCCTTTGCTAGAGCAGACTGTGGTCTCACTCGAGTTTAGATGTGTACACACGCACACACGTGTCTGCACATGCATGTATGTGTATACACATCTAGAGCACACTGGTTATTTTCCGGCGCCAGATACTCGCCGTCGCCCCTTCTCCTGTTAGTAGAAACAGTTCCGCCACGTGAAGGCCAGTAGTTGGACTTTTGCTGCATAGGTTATGTATTCACGAGCCATTAGGGTATTAAAGCAATGTTGGGCGCCCACCCCAACACTGCGCCCCGGCTGCATACAGCAACATCTGGAACCGCACTATGCCATAAATGTCATATTATCATAACTGTATATATGTAATGTATTTGTTTATATTCACAATGTCACACTTAGCACTAACAAACGGCAACGCTCTGTAATATACACAAACAAAAGAAACACACACTAAAACTTGTAAATATACATTGCTTTGTATGAAATAAAAAATTTAAAACAAAAAACAAAAATAAAGTATGGAACACGCGTTCGAAAAAAAAAATACAGTAAACTCACTTTGAAGGTCGAACCAGTTTCGCCCGGACCCGAATCAGGTGTTCTATCAACTAGACTAATACTTGGCGGGGGGGGGGGGGGGGGGGGGGGTGACAGGAGAAACAAATATAGTAAAACAATTTTGTTGGGTATCCCCCTCCCTTTCATATGTAAGTAGGACGATGAATAAATTGTTGTAATATTATGCATATGTCACCTACACGCACGCATGCAACGCTTTGTAAATACACGTACACAAATACTGAACACACATAACGCATGTAACAACACAAACATTATAAATGCAATCACTACCTTTTCTGCATTGTAAGGGAGTATACTGTCACATCCCCCTTTCCACCCTTTGATACTGTTGTTGTTGATGCTGCTGCCGCCCTCACCGGTTGGTTCTAACAAGTTATACCGCCATGTTCATCATTACCGAGTGGTGGTGATGGTATAGGTGGGGATGGGGCCGACTGGTGAGGGCTATTGCAGGGGAAATAATAACGGTGTACTGTCATCTTGCTGTTGTTTAAAATGTTTCGTTACAACAATTTCAATGTAGAAATGCTAAAATGTATAAAATGTGTTGTAATTTTGCGCATATGTCACCTACACGTCCACATGCAACGCTCTGTAAAAACACGAACAATACGCCCTGCAACGAATTTAACCCTCAATAAAAGTTTAAAACAAAAACAACTAACAGAAAAATTAAAAAAACATTTGTCACCCACAATTTAAAGAAAATTTACTTACATTAACGGTGAAAGATCTTGGAAGTCTATGGGGTTTATGTTGATAAATATGTTTAGAGGAAATGTCATTTATGTTTGTAAATGTCATTCAATTTGAACAAATAGCTCTCTCTCTCTCTCTCTCTCTCTCTCTCTCTATCCTCTCTCTCTCTCTCTCTCTCTCTCTCTCTCTATCTCTCTCTCTCTCTCTCTCTCTCTTCCCCCCCCCCCCCCCCCCCCCCCCACCAATGCTTGGTGCAATTACGTTTGCTTAGAGAATATTTAAAATATCATAATAACATGATAGTAATGCCTTGACTGATCACTACACTTATGTTCAAGCATTCTGCGGAAATTTTTTTTTTTTTTCGCATATCCTATTTACATCGCTGTCAACAACAGCATTTTACCGCTATTGTTGATGTCTTTGCAAGATTACGCACAGTATTTTGCATTGCTTACTGAGCGACAATCTCAGATACCCCTGTAAGTAACCATCGCTGACCCGATTCCCTACCGAATCTCTCGCAGCTGTTTCCCCCCACGTGGATATATGGGATTACGGAGAAAATCATCGTTAACACCTTCGCCAGGGAGACCGACTCCGCGGAATCGCTAGATATCTAAAAGAAAAACACCCCGACAAACAAAATTGATGGTCCTTCATTATTATTCTGATGGATGCTCATATTGTTCTTGTCTTGTATCATCATAAAGGTCTTTCACATAATCTGACCTCGCATGTAAAATCTGATCTTTTTCTATTATGATTTTGCCATCTTTGGTTTTTAGGCAACCTGTTGATGTGTGTGTTCTTTTGTTAGTGATGTCATTAATTCTTGTGTGTATTAATTTGGTATTCTGGGTGTTGTGTTGGTTTTCAATTTCCTTGCAATTTTCCTCAGGCCATGTTTCTTTTGCCTCTTTGCATAGCAGTAGCTTCCTAATTTTCCTGTGAATCTCTTCGTATATTTCCTTGTTATTTTTGTTATTTCTTCTTATTTCCATGAGTTTTAAGATGTCTTCCATCATAAATTTCTTGCGCCCTATTATCTTTATTTTTGGGATTATCATTGTTGTTAGTGCAGCTTCTTGACTGATTTCTTTTATATTTTCAATTGGTCACTGACGTCTTGAAATAATATTGCATTGCCATATCGGACAATGCATCGAATCTGTTCTTTACCTCTACGTTGAATTTATCTTTTATCTCCTCACTCTTCAGTGCTTGTAGATCAAAGTTTGCGTTTCTATTTGTATATTTGACTTTCTTTAAGTTTATATGTAAATTGCCTAAGATTAATCTATGGTTGCAGTAGCAGTTTGCGCTTGGTAGAGGGACATAAACATCTAATATTGTTACAAGGGAGGTTACTAGAACTTGAAAAAGAAAATGGTATACCTAGGTATGATACCACTAACTAACATCAAAATCTTTCATTTTTATTTAATAAATAAAACAGTTAACGCCGCAGTCATTTTCTTGCAATCTTGAGAAGATAGCTATTAAAGTCTTTATACAACATTTGTTTAATCTTTTATTACTTACATTTTATTATCAACATTTTCAATTTCACGTCTGTGTTTAATTTTTAAAACTGTACTTTTAATGATAAGCCTTTTCTTTAGTCTGTCATTTGTCCCCTCTGTGGGGAAACAACATTTTTTTACTGGCCTCTTAAGGTCACCCACCACCATGTATAAACAAATTGAATGAGCCGCCCTTTAAGTATCCAGTAAGCTAAGGTGGCTTTTAGTGGCCAGGTTTTAAGTCCTTCCCATTGTATATGAAATCCAGACACTATCACAACTCCTCCGAAGTCGGAGAGTGTCTGCCTGTATGGCGAGGAACCACCAGTCTGCACACCAATAAGCCAGACATGGGACAACGGATACTCACGCAAAACTCAGGTCCTGTATGACATCACACTGATGTTGGACAACAGGATGCCTTCATCCGACATACAGGACTTTGCGTTGGAGCTGAAGCCAACGAACACAAGCAAGCAAGCAACTATCACAACTTTGGACAAATTATCTCCCTGGGGACAGGCCATGGACTCTAATTGCTAGTAGTAAATCCCTGATTCTTGTCCCCCAAACAAAAGGTATCATGGACTAGAGCGTCACCCTGTAATTTGTCATCAGGCAACAACACCAACGACCTTCACCTCGGTAGCTAAGTGACCCAGAAATTACAAAGAAGCCACATTTTAATGGAAATGATAGTTTAAAGTTTATTGTCCAAGCGCGGGACGTTTAATGTACTGCGGTCTCCAGAAAGCACGAGATTGTGTGTGTGTGTGTGTGTGTGTGTGTGTGTGTGAGAGAGAGAGAGAGAGAAGAGAGAGAGAGAGAGAGAGGAGAGAGAGAGAGAGAGAGAGAGAGAGAGAGAGAGAGAGAGAGAGAGAGAGAGAGAGAGAGAGAGAGAGAGGGGGGGGGGGGGAAGAGATGGACATGTGTTTCGTGCATTCCGCTTGCGGAAGTGGAAGTGAAGCATATGCAAGGAATGTGTATCTACATGCACTATGCCATTTTCTTCTTCTTCTTCTTCTTCTTTCGTTCGCTTAAAATATGTCTATAACTGCAAAGCTGTCTCTTGTATGAATTGAACTGTCTTTTTCAGTTCACACAGCGGTCCATAGAGTTTATCTTCCACTGTCGTCCCTCTAGGCCAGAAGGTTTGCCTAGATATGTTATATTTTGGGCAGTCTTGGAGTATGTGCTCTGCTGTCTGCGACGCCAATCCACATGTGCACATTGCTGTTTCACCAATCTTGAATTTTGTATACATGTGGTTGCGTAATCTATTGTTCCCTGTTCTGAGGCGCAGAATAATGTCTTGTTCTGGTCTATCCATAACGTCGTAGTCATCTTGAGCAGGTTTTGGTGGCTTTCTGACTGATTTGATCATTCTTTTCTTTTGGTGGTATGTAACGGGCACATCAGGCTGTTCTTCTTTGGCTCCTTCCTTAGCCAGTTGATCAGCTCTGTCGTTTCCGGGTACTCCACAGTGGGATGGTATCCACTGTATGGTGACCTTATGCTGACTGCTAAGTTCAGAAAGTAGTGTCCTTAGTACTGGCAATTTCCCAGACCGGAGCGCCTCGAGAACTGATTTTGCATCTGTCAATAGCACCACAGGTTGTGTACCATTGCTGGTATTTAGTAATTTCTCTGTTGCTATCTTGATTGCCTCAATTTCAGCATCGTAGTTATGGCTGTACTTTCTTGTCGGTACTCTAGCTGTGTCCTTAGTACTATTTGGGTATTCTATGTACACTCCCGCTCCTCCATTTCGAACAGCATTTTGTGCTGACCCATCTGTGTAGACTCGGATCCAGAGGTCCTGTGGGTATTCTTCATCAAGGAAGCTGAGAGTGGCTGTTCTGCGCTGCACACTGTTCTGTTCTTCCTTGTCAAATATTCCTCTCACTTTTGTCTGGATTTGTAATGATAGTCTATGCTCATCTTTCCATGGAGTTCGCTCTGGAATAGTTTTTAGGGGGATACCAACTGTCGGCAGATCGGTGGTTTCTCTGCAGAGTCGTTTGGCCTGATGGATAAAACTACTTCTTTTCAACCGCCCCATAGCTAGGTTTTCAAATCTGTTCTTCATAGGGTGGCCTGGCAAGCTGCTTGTATTAGCGTTTTCGTATCTCTGCGCTCACTCAGTGTTTGTGTCCTCCCCATCTTCTCCATTTCCACTATAGGGGTTGATCTCATCCCTCCTGTGGTGACTCTAAGTGCTTGATTTTGCACTTTGTCCAGCTCTTGTAGTGTGGTTTTTGATGCAGAACACCACGCAGTTGACCCGTATTCCAGGTGTGGTCGTATGCTCTGTTGATAAACTTTGCTATGTATTTTCCAACTGGCTCCCCATGTGGTTCCACTTAGCTTTCTCAGGATGGCTATTTTCCTTCTGGCTTTTGCTACTGCTTTGTTGATGTTCTTTCTCCATGTCAGCCTGCCATCAAATGTTACTCCAAGGTATGTTGGTTCTTTATCTTCTCTTAGGGGTGTTCCATTTATCTGGATGGTCCCTGCCTTTTGTTTTGGAGAGAGGGTAAATAGGGTGGTGCTGCACTTGTCAGTGTTTATGCTGACACACCATCTATTTGCCCATGCAACAAATGTGTCTACAGCTCTTTGTAGTAATCTGGTGGCCACTGATGCATGTTCATTTGTGCTCCATAGAACCAGGTCATCGGCGTACATTGCCGCTTTAATTCCATGCGGTAGATTAGCAACGAGATCATTGATGAAGATTAGAAAAAGTGTGGGGGACAAGACTCCGCCCTGGGGAACACCATGACGCAGTAGTACTTTCTTGCTCTTTAGTCCGTCTATCTGTACTCGGGCTCTTCTGTTGTGCAAGTATGCTTTCACCCATTTGTACATTCTTCCATTGACTTTGCAGTTTCTCAGTTTATTCATCAGACCTTCTTTCCAGACTTTGTCAAAGGCTTTCTTCAAATCTATCCATGCCGCAAGCACCAGCTTCTTCTCTTGGAATGCATCCTCAATTTCTTGAGAGAGGTAGGTTGTCTGATCTTCCGTAGAGTAGGACTGCCTAAAGCCAGCCTGCTGTGGCACAAGGATGTTTTTACTTTCAATGTACCACTGCAGTCTGTGATTGATGATGCGCTCCAGTGTTTTGCAGAGACAGCTGGTGAGGCTAATTGGTCTGTAGCTAGAGGCAATGGAACTATCTTTCCCTGATTTTAGGAGGGGTATCATGATTGCTTCTCTCCAGGCTTGTGGAACACTGCCTAAGGTCCAACTGTTATTGAAGATCTGCAACAGCTTTGCTTTGGCCTCTGTTCCTAGGTTCCTGATCATTTCATTGGAGATACCATCATCTCCTGGTGACTTTCTCATTTTCAGTTTTGATATGGCTAGCTCCAGTTCGCTGATTGTGATGGGTGCCTCCAGAACCTCATGTACTATTTCCTTCTGTCCTGTATGTTGCCGTTTCTCACGAATCTCTTGTTGTTTCTCTGGACTAATTTTGATATTGTTATCTTGTGCGAATGAGTCCGCAAAATGGTCAGCTGCTTGCTTTCTTGTTAAGATGTTTCCATCTTTATGTAGTGCAATTTTTGAGTTTCTCCCTGTGCCCTCATCGTTAAGTTGTTTTATTAGCTTCCACAATTTCCTTGTGTCTCTTTCAAAGTTCAGAGACTCTGTTTTTTCCTGCCAGCTTTTCCGTCTAGCCTGCAGCTTGGCCCTTTGAAATTTAGCTTTTGCATGCTGGAATTTATTGTGGTGCTCTTGGCTGGGTGTGGCCTCTGCTTGCTTTCTACATACTTCCACATCATTATGCAACTGTTCCAGTTCACTACTCCAGTAGGGTTTATATTGTTTACGGGCTCCTCTTGGTATTGTTTCTCGCGCTGCCTGTAGTATGCATTTCCCAAACTCTTCAACTACTTTATTTATGTCTTTCTCAGTGTTCAGGTTTCTAACCAGTATGCTGGTGCGATTCTTGTACATTGCCCAGTCTGCTTTCTTGTAGTTCCACCTTGAGAGGGTGCTGCTTTCACTTAAAAGCTCATTTTCTACAGTTAGAAAGACTGGCCGATGGTCACTACCACCAAGTTGTTTCCCAACAATTCGTGTAGTGTTCCACTCCAGGTCTGGTGAATGAAAAGCCAGGTCAGGTGTAGTTGTAGAGTGCCATGATCTCGAGTAGAAAGTATGTGGGTCGGACGGCTTGTTAACCAAGATGAATCTATTCTCATCCTGCCAGTCTTCCAGTCTCTCTCCTCTCTGGTCCATGTGATCATAGCCCCAACTCTGCGAGTGGCTGTTGAAATCGCCACACACAATCATTTTTTTCTGTTAATGGTAGTGTGTCCAGTGCCTGTGGGCGGTCACTTGGACAGTAGTAATTGATCAGATGTAGGTCTGTATAGCCTGTTTTAAGTTTAAGTGTCTGATACTCAGCCCCTTCCATATAGACTTCGATTTGGGAAGCAGTGATGTTATTTTTTACAAGGGTAAGTATCCCACCTTTTCGCCTGTCCTTTCGGTTAGATCGGTAACACTGGTAGCCTCTGATTTTGAAGGCTATATTTTCGTTGAGGTGAGTTTCTTGCAATCAACATATGCTTACTTTTTCTTGGTCCAGGATGTTTTCTAATTCTATTTTTTTGTTTGTTTGTTGACGCCCTCCGCATTCCAGTACATTATTTTAAGTCTTTGTTTAGTATGGCCAGCCGTTCTATTCTCATGTCCCCTGGCTCCACAGGACATCTGAGAAGGACCTCCAGTAGTTGGGGTTGGACCCTTTCGAGACATAGGGCCCGGCACTGCACCTGCCTGGGGGTCCAAAGCAGGGCGAGCACCATAACTTTTAGCAGCAGTCGACATATTCCATTTTGCGTAATTGCGTGGCATCCTGATTTCTGTGGTGCGCCTCCTGGCTGGTTGCCTCCGTCTTCAGCACCTTTCCTTTGCTAGAGCAGACTGTGGTCTCACTCGAGTTTAGATGTGTACACACGCACACACGTGTCTGCACATGCATGTATGTGTATACACATCTAGAGCACACTGGTTATTTTCCGGCGCCAGATACTCGCCGTCGCCCCTTCTCCTGTTAGTAGAAACAGTTCCGCCACGTGAAGGCCAGTAGTTGGACTTTTGCTGCATAGGTTATGTATTCACGAGCCATTAGGGTATTAAAGCAATGTTGGGCGCCCACCCCAACACTGCGCCCCGGCTGCATACAGCAACATCTGGAACCGCACTATGCCATAAATGTCATATTATCATAACTGTATATATGTAAGTATTTGTTATATTCACAATGTCACACTTAACACTAACAAACGGCAACGCTCTGTAATATACACAAACAAAAGAAACACACACTACAACTTGTAAATATGCATTGCTTTGTATGAAATAAAAGTTTAAAAAAAAAAAATATGGAACACGCGTTCGAAAAAAAAAAAAAAAAACCTACAGTAAACTCACTTTGAAGGTCGAACCAGTTTCACCCGGACCCGAATCAGGTGTTCTATCAACTAGGCTAATAATTGGCGAGGGGGGGGGGGGGGGGGGTGACAGGAGAAACAAATATAGTAAATCAATTTTTGTTGGGTATCCCCCCCCCCTTTCATATGTAAGTAGGCCGATGAATAAATTGTTGTAATATTATACATATGTCACCTACACGCACACATGCAACGCTCTGTAAATACACGTACACAAATACTGAACACGCATGTAACAACACTAACATTATAAATGCAATCACTACCTTTTCTGCATTGTAAGCTATTATACTGTCACATCCCCCTTTCCCACCATTTTGATACTGTTGTTGTTGATGCTGCTGCCGCCCTCACCAGTTGGTTCTAACAAGTTACACCGCCATGTTCATCATTACTGAGTGGTGGTGATGGTATAGGTGGGGTTGGGGCCGACAGGTGAGGGCTATTGCAGGGGAAATAATAACGGTGTACTATCATCTTGCTGTTGTTTAAAATGTTTCCTTACAACAATTTCAATGTAGAAATGCTAAAATGTATAAAATGTGTTGTAATTTTGCGCATATGTCACCTACACGCCCACATGCAACGCTCTGTAAAAACATGAACAATACACCCTGCAACGATTTTAACACTCAATAAAAGTTTTTAAAAAAAAAACTAAAAAAAAAAAAAAAAAAAAAAAAAAAATTAAGGTCACCCACAATTTAAAGAAAATTTACTTACATTAACGGCGAAAGATCTTGGAAGTCTATGGGGTTTATCTTGATAAATATGTTTAGGGGAAATGTCATTTATGTTTGTAAATTTCATTCAATTTGAACAAATAGCTCTCTCTCTCTCTCTCTCTCTCTCTCTCTCTCTCTCTCTCTCTCTCTCTCTCTCTCTCTCTCTCTCTCTCTCTCTCTCTCTCTCTCTCTCTCTCTCTCTCTCTCTCTCTCTCTCTCTCTCTCTCTCTCTCCCCCAAATGCTGGTGCAATTACGTTTGCTTAGAGAATATTTAAAATATCATAATAACATGATAGTAATGCCTTGACTGATCACTACACTTATGTTCAAGCATTCTGCGGAAATTTTGTTTTCTTTTTCGCATATCCTATTTACATCACTGTCAACAACAGCATTTTACTGCTGTTGTTGATGTCTTTGCAAGATTACGCACAGTATTTTGCATTGCTTACTGAGCGACAATCTCAGATACCCCTGTAAGTAACCAACGCGACCCGATTCCCTACCGAATCTCGCGCAGCTGTTTCCCCACACGTGGATATATGGGATTACGGAGAAAATCGTTAACACCTTCGCCAGGGAGACCGGCTCCACGGAATTGCTAGATATCTAAAAGAAAAACACCCCGACAAACAAAATTGATGGTCCTTCATTATTATTCTGATGGATGCTCATATTGTTCATGTCTTGTACCATCATAAAGGTCTTCTGACCTCGCATGTAAAATCTGATCTTTTTCTATTATGATTTTGCCATCTTTGGTTTTTAGGCAACCTGTTGATGTGTGTGTTCTTTTGTTAGTGATGTCATTAATTCTTGTGTGTATTAATTTGGTATTCTGGGTGTTGTGTTGGTTTTCAATTTCCTTGCAATTTTCCTCAGGCCATGTTTCTTTTGCCTCTTTGCATAGCAGTAGCTTCCTAATTTTTCTGTGAATCTCTTCGTATATTTTCTTGTTATTGGTGTTATTTCTTCTTATTTCCATGAGTTTTAAGATGTCTTCCATCATCCATTTCGTGCACCCTATTATCTTTATTTTTGGGATTATCATTGTTGTTAGTGCAGCTTCTTGACTGATTTCTTTTATATTTTCAATTGGTCACTGACGTCTTGAAATAATATTGCATTGCCATATCGGACAATGCATCGAATCTGTTCTTTACCTCTACGTTGAATTTATCTTTTATCTCCTCACTCTTCAGTGCCTGTAGATCAAATTTTGCTTTTCTATTTGTATATTTGACTTTTAAGTTTATATGTAAATTGCCTAAGATTAATCTATGGTTGCAGTAGCAGTCTGCGCTTGGTAGAGGGACATAAACATCTAATATTGTTACAAGGGAGATTACTGGAACTTGAAAAAGAAAATGGTATACCTAGCTATAATACCACTAACTAACATCAAAATCTTTCATTTTTATTTAATAAATAAAACAGTTTTCTTGCAATCTTGAGAAGAAAGCTATTAAAGTGTTTATACAACATTTGTTTAATCTTTTATTACTTACATTTTATTATCTACTTTTTCAATTCTACGTCTATGTTTAATTCTTAAAACTGTACTTTTAATGATAATCCGCTTAATAACTGAATTACGTTTCCCCTCTGTGGGGAAACAACATTTTTTAACTGGCCTCTTAAGGTCACCCACAATTTAAAGAAAATTTACTTACATTAACGGCGAAAGATCTTGGAAGTCTATGGGGTTTATGTTGATAAATATGTTTAGAGGAAATGTCATTTATGTTTGTAAATTTCATTCAATTTGAACAAATAACTCTCTCTCTCTCTCTCTCTCTCTCTCTCTCTCTCTCTCTCTCTCTCTCTCTCTCTCTCTCTCTCTCTCTCTCTCTCTCTGGTGCATGTTCGCCCATCTACTTGGTAGTGGCCCAGGGGTTTAAGTTCAAACCCTCTGCTGAAAATTAGACATCAGCATCTCTTCGGCCTAAGTTGTTCCCAATGCCAAAGAGGCGGGAACATGGCTTTACTGGGCTGTTATAGGCACGCCAACACAACATCCCAGTATCCTATACATTTTTTACCAGGTTATCAAGGGATATGCTACTCCATACTCTTGTAGAGTCGCGATAGGCGGCTTCATTTGGTAATAGAATATATCTCATAATAAGGTTCGCAAAATTTATAAATAGGGCCACCTAAATAAACAACCTAGTGCAGCCAGGAGGTCACCGCACGTGTGAAGATCTCCTATTAATAATAATAATAATAATATACATAATATTTACATTTAAATTGTATCACAACGTCTCGTGTTTCATAGTTATATCAAGCAAGTTAGAGTACCGACGGCGGGCCGGATGAAATGACGTCGCGGGCCGCATCCGGCCCGCAGGCCGTAGTTTGGTGACCCCTGGAATACAAGACTACCAGATCTGCAGGCAAACATGCCCACAGACCTCACATGGATGTGAGCCAGACCAACCACGCCGCTTCTAATTAATGAATTTTATTTTTTTTTTTTTTTTGGTGCATATCCTTTACAGGACATCGCTGTCAACATCAGCATCTTTCAGCTGTATGTTGATTTCTTGGCAAGATTACGCTCAGTAGTTTGCCATTGCTTTCTGAGCGGCCGGCTCATTATCCGCAAGTCACGAGAACGGGTCGAACCGCTTCCAGTTCTCGCCTCGCTGCGAGACCCTGCGTGGATAAACGGGATTACGGAGAAAGTGGTGTAACCCCTCAGCCAGAGAGACCGGCAATTAATCAATTAGCCAATCTATTAAATGTAAATGTAAAGTCACGATAGTTTAAAACTGCGCCATAACTTTTATGATGTTAGTAATTGGTGCCGTGGGTAAAACTCGGCTTTGTTAATTATTTTATTAATTAATAGTTCCGACAGTGAAAGGAAAATATTAACAGCAATGATGTCTAAACGCATTCAAGAGATCAAAGACTTTCTGCTCACAGCCAGAAGGAAAGATGCTAAATCTGTCACGATCAAGAAGAACAAGGACATTGTCAAGCTCAGAGTACGATGCAGAAGATACTTATGCATACTGGTGATCCAGGACAGAGAAAAGATAGAGAAGCTGAGACAGTCGTTGCCACCTGGTCGCGCAGTCAAAGAACTTAAGTTAAATTAATAAATGAAGAAATTATGGCAAAAAATTTAAAAAAAAAAAAATTTCATCGGTAACACTAAAGGCGAGGGACTTCCCCTCACTTTGTCCTCGTTATATTTCTCTGTATTTGATTATTCATGTCAGCGCCTGTGGCTGAGAGAATATTGACACTTTCACAATTTCCCGAGCCGAGAGTTCAAAATCAGCCGCGGACGATTTGGAAGGAGTCCGCTTTGCGATTAATTCGACGGTATCAAGCGTCGGCCGTTCAGAAAGTAATAGCAACCTTTTTTCGCATATCATTTACAGGACATCGCTCTCAACATCAGCATTTTTCAGCTCATTGTTGATTTCTTGGCAAGATTACGCTCAGTAGTTTGCTATTGCTTTCTGAGCTGCAAGCTCACATACCCCCTACGTTACCAACGCGGCGAGAACAGCTACCGATTCTAGCGCAAGTTACGTTCCCTCACGTGGATATACGGGATTACGGAGAAAGTCGCTAACCCCTAGGCCAGAGAGACCAGCCAATAGCAACCTACTAAACGTAAAATTGTACAGTAAATCCAAAAGATCCAATATATTCTGGGGTTGATTGCGATGTCATGTAGAAAGAAATTAAAAGGCTAGAGGTTCGACCTCATTGCACTGAGTTTTATCCAATGTGGCGAGGTCTCTTTCCGCAGGGATATCTGTCGAAAACGTCGCACAAAACACGAACTTAGTGGCTCCAGTGACGACTCCCCGGAGTCTCCCAGGAAAATTGTACTCGTGAACCCAAAGACATAGCCCGGAACTCGAACCTTCGGAACACGAGGCGAGTGGCTTAATCACTACGCCATGAGGATTCTCAAAGTGTCCCGTAAAGAAGATGCAACTATCTGTTTTGATAATTTATATAATGTTAAAGCCGATAGCCAATAATATTCAGTGTCGTACACAGGACATCAATGTTATACATTGTTCTATTGGACATATTTACACATTATAACCTTTCTAATCCTCTTCTTCTACTGCTATCTTTCATCTGCCAGTAGAGCTGTGCCTTCAACCAACTCACTCCAAGCCTTGTTCAGACTTGTTCAAGATGTATTGTATTTTGCATCTAAGTTTTGGAGGGATCCTGACGCCAACCCTCCTTGGTCGCCCCTTACGACATGCATGGTCAGTGACAGCTTTACTTAGTGTTTTCAGATTGTAGCAACCGAGAAACCGGGAGATGTCTCTGCAGCATAAAAAAAAAGCTAGACTTCTGTGTAGCGGAGAGGATTAACTCGCAGGCTTAAACTTCCTGTGCTGCTGGCTGCATAGATATTAGATTCATTTCGACACAACAGTCGGTTGGAATTAAACGTTGACTTCTCGTCACAAAGCGAAGGCCAATGAATTATTTCATTAAAAACTGCGATTGTCCCAAGAAACCGGGACTGTCCCGGAAGACCGGGACGTCTTGCAACCTTAGTCTGATTATTCTTTGCCTCGTTTATGCACGCCTCGGTAAATGACTTTTCTATCTACCCGAGTATAATTATACTTCAAGGCTCCGCGAGCCTTGAGTCAAGAGACATATAGATAAACCATACGACATTTGACATGTAGATCACGTGTTCTGTCTTCAGCGATGACCGGGTGTGATCACCATATAAATTACACTTATATTGTTATTCTGACTCTAGTTGGTGTTCACTATGTTATCGTATCAATGACCGTAAACCGTGCGGGGTCAAACTCCTTGTAATAATTTCGAAATCGGCCAGAGTTTTTTCAACACCATATCTTAGAAGAGTTGTATGTTTTTTAAAGTGTTATCATTATATTAGCTTTTGATATTTGCTGTCTTAAGTTGTATATATGAAATATGCAAATGTAAGCAGTGACTTTCTTAGTGACATTTGTAGTAGCAGTGATCGATTCATAATTTGTAGCATAGATTTTACTTTTCCTTGTGATAGATTAAGTCCAATATTCAGCCGAACTATGCTAACCGGTGGTCAGTTTCTTCGCCTACTGGTGTGGTCCTGTGTAGCAGCTGTGGTATCCGCGCATGTCTTGTCCAACAGCTCTGACCAGCCTCAAGTTCTAGAAGCAGCAGATGACCTGATACAACGCTATGCAGCAAACGCATATGAAGCCGACCCGGGTCTGACGGCTGAGGAGTTTGCGGACTTTTTAGTGTCGGCAACGGCGCACACAAGATCACACATCCAGAATGTCGTGGGAGTGTGCCAAGGTGTGGACAACTGCACAAAACGGGCCGAGGTAAGCATTCATGGTGTTGTTGTCAGGCCTGGTTGTCGTTGTTGTGTTAGATTAATACAATAATAACAACAGTGTCGGTTCACCGCTGTCTTAGCGGTTTATTGATGCCAATGATGACAAACTACTGAGCGTAAAAATTTCCTAACAATTCACGAACAGAGGTTTATGTGAACGAGGCGCTTAAAAGCTTGCGCTTAAACTTCCGATGCACTGATGGCGGAGTATGACATTCAACCCATACGCCAGACAGTTGGATCTCAACGTTGACTTCTCATTCAGAAGGCAATGGCAAACTACTGAACGTAGCATTGCATATTCCATTTAATCTGGGGTTGGAGTTAATCGCCAGTCCTGGACATGCAACATATAAAAAAATCACAACCACCCGAAAATGTTGGTGTTGATTGCGACCTCCTGCAAAGGATATGCAGCAACATTTTGTGTGGTCCTTTAGTTTACTTACCTGATAAAAGGCAATTTAGGTCAGCTGTTGACCATTTATCTGACCAATATGTCATGTAATTATTCCTTCTATATTAAGCAACTCGTGCCTATACTAGCTACTCAATTACACATCTTACTTAGGCAAACTTAAGCCAACTGATGGAAGAGTGTTATGTATGTTGGAAGTAGCAGTGGTTAAACATCATGAAGAATATATGCACAATAACAATTGTCATTTACTACCAATATAGTACCTGGCGGTGTATGGCAGGGGGTCTTGAGCCTGAGGAATATAAGTAAACCATGCGGGAAAATACATCTTGCAAATGGAAAAAGTACGGATGTAAAATATGGTCCATTTCACAAATACCGCTCTCGTGGCATGGAGAAAATGGTGTTGCAGGGAGTGACCAGAGGATCTGTCTGACGCTCAGGACTCCGAGGAAAGGCCAGACGGACACATAATCAGACTGCTACTGGTGCCATTACTATTCGGACTCTTCGTTGGCTGTTGAAGATGATGACGGAGTACGTATGGGAATGTCCTGAGAACTGTGATGTCGATTCTTGACTCAACTCAACCCAACTCACAAATTGTAATGTACATTATCGAAACTTGAATTTAGTGTCAAGGTAAAATGTTTAGTTTGATGTCGGTTCTTGATTCAACTCAACCCAGCTCACAAATTGTAATGTGCATTATCGAAACTTGAATTTAGCGTTAAAGTAAAATGTTTAGTTTACCGCGAATCAAGAAGAAAACTAACAGTGCCATTCCCAAGGATCTGAACATGGAAGAAAATTGGCCCATAAACCGTATAAGGCCTGGGAAACTGAAATACTTTGGTCATATCAAACGTCTCTGTGGCCACAGGGTCAAAGGACGCGATTCGTAATCACGGATACCGCGTTCGAAACACAGCTGCGGACTAGTTGGCTACAGGCCACCTTGTGTTGGTGTTCATACAACGGTGCCGGTCGTTCAGAAAGCAATGACAAACTACTTGCCAAGACATCACAAACAGCCAAATAATGATGGGGTTGAACGCAACGCAATGTAGAGGATATGCAACTATCTTTTTTTATCAAACGAGATAGTGATTTGACAAAGAACAGTAATGAAAGTTGGGGATCTTGATTGACGAGGCAGGGGAAGCCATCGCGATGGTAAACACAGGAACACTAGAGACACTTTGGGCATGACCATACTTGAGACAGGAGAACTGTCGAAGCGTCCAGTGTCCTTTCTACGGGCTCTGATAAAAGCTACGTTCTGAACAGGACTTGCTATCTATTGAGATCGTTAAAGTTGGTTGCATATTCTTTACAGGACGTTGTAGTCAATATCAGCATTTATTGCTGTTGTGATCTCATGACAAGTTTACGTTTAGTAGTTTGCCATTGCTTTCTGAACGGCGGCACCCTTACCATTTTGTAACACACCAACGCTCGGCGGTCTGCTGCCAAATCCCCCGCAGCTGTATTTCGAACACGGGTATGTGAGATAACGAATTGCGTCCGTAACTACCTTCGAGAGGGAGTCAGCAATAAGATAGGGACTGACTATAATTGTAGGTTAGCTTATTTAGTATAGAATAATCTTAAGATGTCGGAAGACAAACAGAGAAAAAGAAGTGAGAGGGTGTTAGGAGGAAAAGGATTTGAGACCACAAGAGAAATACAGATTCTGAACAGATTGTCGTTAAAGAATATACGTATTGGCCGCTGGAGCTGTGGGTTTCGCATATGGCCTAACTTACAGCCGCTTCAGCGTGGTTGATAAGGAGCTCCGCTGATAGTGTCATATGCACGGTCAGACGAGGGGTCGATGCCTTAGTTCGACGTCTAGCTAAGTGAATGAACGAACGAACAAACGAACGAACGAACTTTATTTTAAAAGGGTAACAAATTGGACACGCAGGCCCGTCTTATATTCGGCCCTTTCAATCACTCATCTTTCATTCATTAAATGTGCCTGTTACATTTACACAGGGGAAAAATACATTGTCAAATGGATTTTGTAAGCATAAACAATGCACATTACGCATGATACATTCACATGGGAACAAAAAAAACATTGTCAAATGAAAAGTTGTAAACATAAACAGTGCATATTGCAATGTTGTGAGATACATCCCCCATCCACCCTCACATCCCGCAGCCACCCACACATCCCCTACCCACCACACCTCCCCCACCTACCCACACATACCTCCATGCACTCACACAGACCCAGGCAAACATACATGCCGCCACCCACCCACTGATCCCCCTCCCACACACATTTCCTCACCCACACACCCATCCCCCACCCATCCCATAACCGACACGCACACACAAACCCACATATCCTCCAACACCTCCCCCCCCCCCCCCACACACACACACCCGCAACCACCCAGCAATACACACATCACAAAACCACACACACATACCCCCGCCAACCCACACATCCCGCACCTATCCATACACACATCCCGCACCCTCACAATTTTCCCCACCCATCCACACACATCCAGTGAGGGAAAGACTGGCCATCTGTTCATCTGTGCATACAGATCTAGAACATGTGATAGTGTGATCACACATAGATTCCTGCTTCTGACATGCTGATGGCAGGAGTTGTAATTGCAAGGTGAGATAACATAACAGCATTCATAATTAGTAGGCTACGGAAACAATCGTCATCTATAATTCTCCTGACTTCTGCCGAGAAAGTCTGAGCACACATCTGAACACAATGACATCGATTCCAATGATTAATTTAATCAAATAAGAACAAAATAACAACTATAAATAACAAAAAAGCTAGAAAGAGTTAAATACAATTAAACAGCACAATTAAGTGTTTGCTTTCTAAGTTGTATTACCAATTTCAATTTTTAAAAAACACAAACAACAACTTGGCTATTGAATAACAGTCAAGATAACCTGATAAAATTGTCCGTACTGTTATCAATTTACACAACTCTAGCATATTATCAGCACAAGCAGCGAGAGCAATACAAGCGTGTCAATGTTACCTGTCGATTTCACATTGTCACAGATCTTTGAAAAGGCAATCAATTGCTGATAATAGCTTTCAAGTTTTGCTTCTTGTATCCAATGTTACATGTTTCATTAACGACACTGATAAATTAGTGATAACAGATCAGCTCGATTGGGAGAAGCAAGAGCTCGGCAAAGAGATATCCACCTGATTGGTATGGCCAGATTACATAATCTGCACAAGAACATAGATATGATCCGAGACTCTGGTGATCTTATGAGAAGATAAATTTGTTAACCCACTTTTGTCTATACGGCATATTTTAATGATAACGATGTTTTGATGTATTTGGTCTCAAATTAAAAATCGTTCCTGCTAAATCAAACTGTTATTTTAATGTATGGGTGAGATTGAGTTATATGCGTACGTGTGTGAGATGGGAATAAGTGTAACAACTTTAAACATATAGGTTAAAATGATAAATGTCTGGGACAGAAAGATGTAGGGTCATATATTTTTTTATGATAGAAGTAAATTAGAATGGGTAGAATGTGTTTAAAAATAACACTAACACTAACACACACACACACACACACACACACACACACACACACACACACACACACAGAGATAGAGCGAGAGAGGGGGGCGAGATAGATAGAGAGATACAGAGAGAGAGAGAGAGAGAGAGAGAGAGAGAGAGAGAGAGAGATAACGAAAGAACTGTACTTTCAAAGGGTCACAAATTTGGCACGCAGGCCTGTCTTACATTTGGCCATTCCAACCACTCATCTTTTGTATACGATGCTTGTTACATACACATAGAAAAAACATTGTCAAATGAATGCTGTGAACATAAACAATATCTATCTATATATATATATATATATATATATATATATATATATATATATATATATATATATATATATATATATATATATATATATTACTATGCTATGAGACAGGCGGGCAGGCAAACACACACACGCACACACACACACACACACACGCGCGCGCACGCACACAGATACTGAAACATGCATAACAATATATATATATATCTACATACATACGTCATGCGTGCATACATCATATACACAAACTTTCACAGTTATACAACCTCCTAGTAACTCACAACTAAAAACTGCCTCGCATAAACAGCAGAGTGAGAGAAAGAGGGAGAGAGAGAGAGAGAGAGAGAGAGAGAGAGAGAGCGAGAAAGATAGATATATAAAGCGAGAGAGAGAGAGAGAGAGAGAAAGAGAGAGAGAGAGAGAGAGAGAGAGAGAGAGAGAGAGAGAGGAGAGAGAGAGAGAGAGAGAGAGAGAGAGAGAGAGAGAGAGAGAGAGAGAGAAAGAAAGTAATAGCTTCCACACTGTTAACTAATAAAAAAAAACTCACTGGGACAGACATGGTCAGCAAATACAATACTGATGATTGAGGCGGGTAGTTCGACAACAGAAAGTATTTTGAGAACAGTCTTCAGAGTGTTTGAGCAGTCTTCAGAGATTGGGGGACAGTTTCAGAGGTTGGGAGCCGTCTTTAGAGGTTGGGAGCCATCTTCAGAGGTTGGGAGTCTTCTTCAGAGGTTGGGAGCCGTCTTCAGAGGTTGGGAGCCGCGGTAGCGTAGTGATTAAACTCTTAACTGCCGGCAGGTGGTTATCGGTTCGAATCCCCATCGATTCGGGTCCTTAAAATTGACTAGGTCTTCTCGGCCATCTCAGCCTAAGTTAGGTAGCAGGACATGCGCTACTTTAGTGTCCTCTTATCCTTTCTCTCCTTTCTCCTTGTTCATACTCTCCATCTATCTCTGACATTATTTCTCCATCTCTCTCTCTCTCTCTCTCTCTCTCTCTCTCTCTCTCTCTCTCTCTCTCTTCCTTCACCCATCTCCACCTCTCTGCCCCCCCCACGGTTTGTCTCTCTCACACACTTTCTCATTCTTTCTCACTCTCTCTCTCTCACTCTATCTCTAGCTCTCTCTTACACACTCGCTCTCAGTCTCTCTCACTCACGTCCTCTCTCTCTCACTCACGTCCTCTCTCTCTCTCACTCACGTTCTTTCTCCCACTCACATTCTCTCTCTCATTCACGTTCTCTCTCTTTCACACCCTCTTACAGTCTCAGTCTCTCTCACTCACTAACTCTCTCTCACTCTCAGCAGATGTCATTGTATAGCAATGCAGATTGCTCCAAAACTCCCCCATTAATTAGATAATGTATTAGAAGAAAGTAAAGTGAATTAGCCTATTCCACGCCTGAGACATTTTGTGAAAGTAATACTTGTAGCTAAAGGAATAGACACTCGCCTGGGCCATAAAGTCAATATCAGGGTGACTTCCTTTTCTTCCCAGAAAATTCCCTGGTACCAACTTTATCTGGAGCCAAGCTGGAAGCAAAGATCAATTGTAAAATTAAATTTGCCTGTTGTGGGAGCAGTTTCCATTCTACAAAATTAAGACTGACGCAAAAGGAAGATGGCGACATAATGGACAAATACAAAATTTCAAAATTTAGTAAATACTTGCAGTTATAACTGTTTTGGTCTGCGTGCAAATATATTTATGCGCATGGTTATGAAAACTGCTATGCAGAAGGTTATTCCGAAGAAACCAACTACAGTGAAACAAGGAAACTAAACTACAATTAATTAATGTCAACATTTTTAAAAACAAAAGAATCGAACACACGACCACCATATCGGTTGCCAGCTGTTCTAGCTACTGCGTTAACGAGTCTCCCAGTTAGTGTATGCTTCTTTCGCCCTTTACCCCAGTGGGGGTATTGTCGGTGAACCAAGTAACTGCAAGCCTACATATCCTTAGCTATTCAATGCAGCTCCGCCCATGTCCTCTTATATTATTCACTTCCTATAAATCTCTTCTGCTTGTAGGTCTGCCTCTATTTTCGCTAGCTTTGGATTCCAGACAAAAAACTTTCTGGTTAAACTATCCTGAGGTTTTCTCACATTATGCACTATCTAGTGCCAGAGAATAGATTATAGATAGTCTGCTTCTTTTATGTTGTATATCCCTTACAAGACGTCGCAGTCAACACCAGGATTTTTTAGCTGCTGTTGATGTACCGCCGGCTCACATACCCCCGTAAGTTACCAGCGCAGCGCAATCCACTGCCGAATCTCGCTTAGCTGTTTTCCTCCATGTGGATATACGAAATTACGAACAACGTCGTTAAACCCTTGGCCAGGGAGACCGGCTAAATAGTCTATTGCTATTTACTGTTTTCCTTTTATTTAAAGCCATTATCGATAATATATTTGCATTCGTTGTACTTTAGTGTCCAGGAATAGGTGAAGTTTTTCAAGCATTCACCCAAGACAACCTCCTGAAAGCGGAAGGATTCGTCAATGCACTGCCGGTCATCTTCAACACTTTAACCGTTGACAATTGTTCAAGTGCACTTAACCAACACCAACCAGTTACCCCGAAACACCGGAAACCTACTGTTGGGCAAGGTAAAACTAAATTACGAAAGATTTAATAAAGGAAAATACTCTTAGAACTAGCGTAAAAAAGTTCAGTTTTATTAATTTATTTTTGTTTCGAGCTACACAATTGAAATCAATGTATTGTTTGGAAAGAAATAATATCAAAAATGAAAATACATATTATTAAATAATTTAAGTTAAAATGATCATGTTCTTTGCAGGACTTTGCCATCAACCCAGAGTTTATTTTCTACGCTAGTGTATGTTCAGTAGCTTGCCATAGCTTTCTGAACGAGAAGTCAGCCTTTAGGTCAGCGTATGCCGGTGTAAGGATTGAATCGCCTACCTCGTCATCAGCACACCAGAAGTTTAAGAGCGAGCGCTCTTATCATTTTGACGACGTCGACGTCTAATAAATATTGACCTGGAAAAAACCAAAACAACCACAGCGAATACAAAACAATATATTCCTTCAGTGAATTTAATCATATAAACCACAAACAATGGTTGCACGGCTTATTGCCGCATTTTGTATTCGACGAATAGTAAACGATTACTCAAATACACCGTGACGTATTCACCAACCCATTTTGTGCAGACAGAAAGAGTTCGTTTTAAATTCGCGATTACCGTGGGATTAACAAATGCTCCACATTCGAACAATATACTGACTATGTGTTTTTATTATTTCTACCAAAGTATTATCCTTTTATTCACTTTAAATGATATGTAAGTGCAGTATTCACCCGACGAGATACAGTGAAATATTCCAAGTCGTGCATGGCTATTGTTTCGGCCTTATGTAGTGAAAGCAAGTGCATCTAATCACTAGAGCTGTGTTTAAATTCAGCTGTAGTTTATACATTTCCATCAAATTTGTCTATTGATTTTGTTTAAAAAATGTGGCCAAGTTACTGCTAAATCTCTGAACCCAAATGCATGAAGTTTGCCACACACAGTGTCTTGTAGTAGTTTACTAGTAGGTCATATTTCCCATATCAAAGCAATGAGGCCACATTTCCCTCAGATAATAGTTTCCTTATCAATAATATTAGGCCAAATTGTGTGTGTAAAAACTTTCTTGTGTCATGTCCCACAAATAAACCATTACGTAATGTTTCTCTCTTTAAAACAATTAGAAAAATAATTCCCAAACAAGACAACGAGGTTACGTTCCCCCGATCGAAACAATTACGTCACAAATCCCCCACAAAGACTATTAGGTCAAAATTCGTTTATCAAAATTATTACATCATATTACACTATTTCACAACTATTAGGTCAAGTTTTTTTCTGTGTAGGAATGAGTAAAGTAAAGTAAAGTAAAGTAAAGTAAAGTAAAGTAAAGTAAAGTAAAGTAAAGTAAAGTAAAGTAAAGGACTCTTGTCTACGCTTCCAGGTGTACTGGGTATTTGGTAAATAAGTAAAGTAAGTAAAGGACCATGTTACACATTTTATGTCATGTAGTGCATGTGGTGCTAGATCCATCTGGTCATAGACTAATCGACACTCAATGGGTGATCTGGTCAGTCTCTTGCCGGCCCCTATTACTACCCAGAACATTTTCTGATACTTATTTTTAGCCTGGGTTAAGTTTGTAAAAGTCTTTGCCTCGAAAGGGATTCGAACACGCGACTACCAGGACAGCAGACAAGTGCGCTAGCCACTGCGCTGCCGTGACTCTCTGATCAAGAGTACATCATATCGCAGGGCCTCCTATCACGAACCGTCAGAAAGACTGTCGGTTCGTTGTCAATTCCAAGGCCTTATGTATTTGCATGCGCAGGGTGACTGACTTTATTGTCGTAAGTCCACATTCGCGCTGGTTGATCGCCACTCTATTCCCATTACTGTTCTTTGAAACACACAGAGGCGTGTAATATGACAAAAGCGCTTCAGTTTCCCATACGTTATGATGTTTATGAGCGAATAGTCTTCTATCTTCAGATCTTGTAGCGTCTCAGTACAGTCATCTTCTATCTTAGATCTTGTAGCGTGTCTGTAACAGGATGGCCTCGGCTGTTGGGAGTTAACACAAGAACAGATGTGTCACTGCCACTCGTGTATACTAACCCCCCGGGGTTGGACAAATAGATACACTGAAACTACTATTACTAACCCCCTCTGCAAGGTGACACGTGCTATTAGTCTACAGGCCCCTCCCAGATTCTATACCTTTACTATCTACCCTCTACCTTAAACTCTCAGGCCACGTCCAAGATCACACACAATAACTGTAGAGAAGACATGTCAACAGTTAAACAATTTAATGTACACTATAGATCCAGGTAGGAATAGAACGGCCTGATAGGAGAGGATCTATATGCAATATAGAGAATAGGTGAGAGAAAGAATCAGAGATGATCCCAAGGTCATCACTAGGCGTAGCAGAAGATTTGCGGGGTGTTTCCGTCGTGTCGGCCCAATAGACTCACCCGACTGTCTCACAGCAATGCTGATTGGAAACTTGTGGACTTCTCTGCCGCAAGCACCTGGTGGTCATATAATGGGGTTGGCCATCTGGACACCCGATGACTGGACTGATACAACACCATAATAGTTCTGAGAATAGTTCACTTGCTACTGTCCATATGACTGCTTTGCCTGCGCAGTCTGGATGGGAGACCTCGACCCTGAGGTATCCCCTGATGAACATTGATAATAGCTGAAAACATAGTCTTGCAACATTCACTAAATTGTCACGTGATGATACACCCCTGGTTGGGCGACGTTGACCCACAACAGCCTGGCTATAGTAGATCATCTAGGATAAAGCATTTCATAAAGTCGGATAAGTGTCCCGTGTGGCTTTGACTCTCTGATAAATGACTACTTGAATAGATGACTGGAACTCAGGATTGTCCGGACTCCACCTGAGTCTAGTCCAGAACAATGGTATTTTTCATGGTAACACGGTGTCTAATTGCATAAGAACAGTATGAGTGTCTTTAAGATCTGCTGAGGATCTAGCACCGCGGAACACATAAATCTTGTTGATGGTATATCATATAAGGTTCGGTGGCGTTCAACAATGATGTTCAAGCTGAAGTGCTCCCAGAGCTGTGACCTTACCCCACCTTGGGTTGTCCTCTGGGTCGAGTCAATACTCAAAATCTTCCATTGGAATTTAAGCTTCATTGTAGAACTTATATAACAGGCAACACCTGAAATGGGAGAGAGATATTTGAGAGCATTCGGTACCAACATGGATCCACATGCAAACATCCACTACAAAACTGACTTCAGTATTACTAATCAGTATATACATAATTAGGGAACAATCCCTATCAAGATATAGTGGAAGCATGTATAGACATCCAATGTCAGATGGCGCCTAGATCAGCCCGTAGGAAGATTCAGTTCCGAAAAGTTCGAGTCTGACCGCACTGCAGTCTCATACTCCAACCTTTCTCTTGTCCTCGGTGGTTACATGAAGAACTGTACTGTTTCTATTTACACTAATAGAAAACTAAAGCTCTAGAAGAGTTGGTCTCTAGACCACTCCCCATTATTGAACCTATACGTATTGTTATCAATTAATTACTAAATGTTTTACATATCATTTACAGGACATAGCTGTCAACATCAGCATCTTTCAGCTGTATGTTGATTTCTTATTAAGATTACGCTCAGTAGTTTGCCATTGCTTTCTGAGCTGCCGGCTCACATACCCCGTAAGTTACCGACGCGATTCGAACCACTGCTGATTCTCACCATAGTCAAATTACTAACGAGAGTATACGAGATTACGGAGAAATGTCGCTAACCTTTATGCCACTAATAAATTAATAAATAAAAAATGAACATAACCAATGAACAATTAATCTATCTATTTCGCTAGTGGGATGCCTTCCCACATAATAGCGAAATCCTTCTTAATCCACCTCTGGTGATAGAGGCGAGAAGTTCCTTTTCTAAATATGTTTTGTGCACCATATGTTCAAGGTATCCTATCCTGTTCTGGTCCCCCAAGCGGATTAGCCTTGGGTAGTGACCGAACATCACAACTAGCCTGTGTGCCAGTTACATACATATTATAATTGCCTCTCATCGCATATCCCATATATCTCCGAATCTCATCCAACAGCCATAAACCTTCTCTTCCATCAATCACACAAGCACTACCGTACTCATGATCATCAAGAAAAGGGTATAGGAATGTGTAGCGTAGACCCTCGACCGGTTTCCCTACAATCGCGCCGATAACGTACAGGTATCTCGCTGTCGGACTTTGTCATACGTCGACAAGTCGCTCATTTATGGAACGCACACCATTACTCTCTCTCTCTCTCTCTCTCTCTCTATATATATATATATATATATATATATATATATATATATATATATATATATATATATATATATATATATATATATATATATATATATATGCCACAAAGTACAATATATATCATCATAGCAGATGATCACTACGTGAACGTACCTACACACTGTCAAGAAATGATATCATAACTATTTATTCATCATAAAATAGCTACATCACGTCCTAGTGCCTAGACGTACGTGCTCCACTTTCTCCAGTTGAATCACAACACTTTCTGAATTCCACCTACGTCAGCCTAACTACAAAATCAGTAAGCACTGGTAACAGTAAACAACTGAACTAATTTAACTTGGCTTCAAAAGGTCAATCACAAAATAGCAGTAAACATTTCATCACAATTGTAACTTCAAACTAATCAATGCAAGATCTCACAATTTGCAATATAATTAGTAGCTACAATATTGTTGCCATACTAATGGACTTAAAAGTGATCAAATGTGTAAGCTAAGCGGTTACAAATCTCGAGCGGCAATGCAAAATGTAAACAAGCGAGTAAACAGCCACGCAGCCTGTCAGGCATCGACCGCAAAGCTCATTACGAATTCGCATAGATAATTAGATGCATTACATTCGCGCTGCTACGCTGTATTACACAATGTAAATACGTAAAGAGGTATTACCTGAACCATGAAACCAACACCAAATCAGCCTGTATAACTGTCTTTGGTTCCATAACCTCATGCATGACAATACTGGCTGAAATTCTAGAGCTCTGCTCTGGTGGAGTTTTCGGGACAAAATTTCCTGTTCCGGTTGTGAAGAGAACTTTTCACGCCAAGAATGATCATGTCGCACGTATTAATTCACTCTAAGCAAGAATCATGCTTTCTCCCGACTAATGAACAAGTCAAGTTCACTCACAGGGTAAAATGAATGCACGATTCGACCTTTCTTTGTCGAAACTTCCAGTTTCTCGAACATTCTAGGTCATGTAAATCAGCCGTCTTCCCCCGCGTTATTTATAACAGGGTAACTCCCCCATGACGTACTTAAGTACTACGGAAATTCCGCGTACGAAGCACGTGTCAGTACAGTCATCTTCTATCTTCAGATCTTGTAGCGTGTCAGTACAGTCATTTTCTATCTTCAGATTTGTAGGGTGTCAGCACAGACATCTTCTATCTTCAGAACTTGTAGCGTGTCAGTACAGTCATCATCTATCTTCAGACCTTGTAGCGTGTCAGTACCGCCATCTTCTATCTTCAGATCTTGTAGCGTGTCAGTACAGTCATCTTCTATCTTCAGATCTTGTATCGTGTCAGTACAGTCATCTTCTATCTTCAGATCGTATAGCGTGTCACTACAGTCATCTTCTATCTTCAGATCTTGTAGCGTGTCGGTGCAGTCATCTTCTATCTTCAGATCTTGTATTGTGTCAGTACAGTCATCTTCTATCTTCAGAACTTGTAGCGTGTCAGTACAGTCATCTTCTATCTTCAGATCTTGTAGCGTGTCAGTACAGTCATCTTCTATCTTCAGATCTTGCAGCGTGTCAGTACAGTCATCTTATATCTTCAGATCTTGTAGCGTGTCGGTACAGTCATCTTCTATCTACAGATCTTGCAGCGTGTCAGGACAGTCATCTTATATCTTCAGATCTCGTAGCGTGTCGGTACAGTCATCTTCTATATACAGATCTTGTAGCGTGTCAGTACAGTCATCTTCTATCTTCAGATCTTGTAGCGTGTCAGTACAGTCATCTTCTATCTAGAGATCTTGTAGCGTGTCAGTACAGTCATCTCCTATCTTCAGATCTTGTAGCGTGTCAGTACAGTCATCTTCTATCTTCAGAACTTGTAGCGTGTCAGTACAGTCATCTTCTATCTACAGATCTTGTAGCGTATCAGTACAGTCATCTTCTATCTTCTGATCTTGTAGCGTGTCAGTACAGTCATCTTCTATCCTCAGATCTTGTGGAATGTCGGTACAGTTTTCTTCTGGATCCACGATATTCTAAGAATTCTTGTGTAACATGTAAATTCAACATCCGAAAGTGTCGTCATCAGTGATAGCTAAACTTGTCATGTCTTACATCCGTATGTTGCCAATAGAAAGATGGATGTTCTTGAAATTGTTACATTAATTTGTTTGCTGGTCTTGTGCCAAGGCTGTTCTTACTTTTTAACATCTGCATCTCTATGGCCAGTCTCCTTCTGATTTCCTTTGGCCAGTCCTTGTTGCTGTTATTTATACTATGAAGGTATGTAAAGTCTGTTATATTTTCAATGTCCTCTCGTTGGTTATAATATTTGCTTGAAAAGTAATTCTTTTTTTCATCTTTGTGCGTAATGTTTGCTTGACTTACCGTTATGTCTCTGGATATTCTGTTTAGGTCCAGAAAAATAATTTGATCTTCATTCTGCCTTTTCACAGACCGAATTAACTGTTTTAATTCTCCTGCACTGTTTAAGAGTTAGATCGTGTCATCTGCGTATATGACTTCTTATTGAAAATCGTCGCTGGTCTAATTTTTGCCGGCTCACATTTCATTTTCTGCACACATAGAGATAAAGTCTGGGGATGGAATACAAGTCTGCCTTACTCCTCTTAGCAAATCAAATCAGTTTGATGTCTCACCGGCTACTCTGACATCTTCTTGATCATTCTATAATTTCAACATTAATTTGATAACATGTGCTGAAAAGAGATGTCTCTCATGAAGTTCCATAATTTCTGATATTGCATAAAACAATAATGAAGATCTACATTGTACTTTTCTGCTTTTTTTCTTCAAACATGGCTCTCATACTGAAAATATGGCTCTAGGTTCCTCTACCCTGTTTGAAACCTGTTTGTACTCGCAATTCATATTCCAACTTCCTTTAAATTCCTTTCATGATAATTCGCAAAGAGATTTACTAGTGTAAATTATTAGTCTGATAGTACAACAGTTAAAATTTCTTTTCTTTGGGAGAAGAATTTAATGGATTGCTTTCCATGGTTTCGCCCAAGATGTTCACACACAGTACGAGAGAGAGAGAGAGAGAGAGAGAGAGAGAGAGAGAGAGAGAGAGAGAGAGAGAGAGAGAGAGAGAGAGAGAGAGAGAGAGAGAGAGAACGAGAGAGAGAAAGAGAGATAGAGAAAGAGAAAGAGAAACAAAGAGAGAAGAAGAGAGAAGAAGAGAGAGAGAGAAGAGAGAGAGAGAGAGAGAGAGAGAGAGAGAGAGAGAGAGAGAGAGAAAGAGAGAGAGAGAGAGAGAGAAAGAGAGAGAGATTCCCCGTGGCGAAGTGGTTACGCCGCTTGCCTCGGGCTCCGAAGGTTGTAGGTCGGATCCCCGCCTCGACTTCGGTTCACGAGTGCAATTTTCTCGGAGACACCTGGGGTTTTTCGCTGGAACTAAGGAGTTTTTGCTTTGTGCGACGCTTTTGACCACCCTCCCTGCGTAAAGAGACCCATCCATATGGGATGAAACCCGGTGCAATGAAGTCGACCCACTTGTCTTTTAAACCCTTTTTAAACAAAGTACTAGATAGATAGCCCTGGCTTCTCCTCCTGCCTCGATTAGTTCCGATGGTATGTCATCATAGCTTGATGACTTCCTTTTTTGTTAGATTGTATTGTTGGTCGATTTCCTCTAATAAAAGTTGTATGTTATGTGGATTGTTATCATAGCTTCATACCACGCTAATATATCTTTAATTTTTGTTAAAGCATTGCCATGTTTATAATTAGTCATTAGTTATTAGTCGCGGTTCCAACTTCAGGGCAACGGGTCGTCCCCATTATGCTCTGTTCCTGTGCCAGTGAAAATCATACAAAATGCTCCCCACTGCCCTATGTGAACAATGGAATAGACAGGAGTCTCGACAAGTCAACAGCCCGCACAGGTACACTGTGCACAATGCCGCCGTGAGAATGCCAACACAAAAGTCCCTACGGAAAATGCAGTTCATCATCGAAGGAAGCGGCAGTCATTAGAAAACCAGTAGCCTAAACACAATTAAAAGTCGAGAGCATTGACTTCATTGCCCTCGGGTTATATCCCATACAGCTTGGTCCCATTTTACATTTTGCAGGGCGGCCCTCTGAAAGCATCGCACAAAGCATAAACACCGTAGCTCCAGCGACGAATCCCAGGAGTATCGGAGAAAAATGCACTCGTGAACCATCAATGCTGCGATAGGCCGACCGCCATCGTTCCGAACATGCAGTTTCCGCTACAACAAACGCAGACAGATATAAACACATTCAAAACGAAATGCACAGCTCACAATGTCGCGCCACGCACTCAACTCAGTAGCAGGGCGGCGGAACCATGCACTACCAGTCCAGCATGAGGAAAATGCAACTGCTAACCGTAGCTACAAGCGTAAACACTCCAGAGGCTTAACGGTTCAAATGCATATCCGCTAAGGAAACAGATGTATGTTTCATTTCACTTCACTTATGTTTCCTTAGCGACTCAATGAACATGCTCCAGAGGATAGATGGGAGTAGGGGGGGGGGGGGGAACGAATAGAATGGTTGCTGTCTCTGGAGCGGTCTCAAGCTGGCAAAGATTAGTTTCATCTTCGTGCCAGGGCATGCGGAAGTACAAGGGAATGAGCTGGCTGACAAGCTCGCAGGTAACGCTACTGTGGAGGGCGGACGCGCCATGGACCAGGCTGATATTCTGAATGTTCTACGAGAAGTAAGACTTTTGCGAGAACCAAGTGATGACTGTGAATCTACAACCATGGCCAGACTGCGAGAACAGCAAATTAAAAGAGGGGTGGCCTACAAGAACACTACGCAGGAAGCCAAAGAAGATTGATAAACCAACACAGAACTGGTGTCGTTAGCCGCTACACGCTGCGAGATTTGCTGAGGAGGGGATCCGAGCACTTATGGACTGAATGGTTCGATGTGCAATGAGGATGATCTGTCGACTAACGAACTAACTATGCTTATCCGCTATGTTGGGGACCGCAAGCCCGAAACCATTTTTATAATTTATTACATGTAGCGATGGTCTGAAGGATTGCCATATTTGTTATATATTACATCTAGTGGTAGTCTGAAGAACTGCCATTTTTTTAAATTTATTACACCCAGTGATGGTCTGAAGAACTGTCATTTTTATCATTTATTATGTACATGTAGTGGTGGTCTGAATTTGCCTGTTAATGATTCTGATTTCCCTGAACGTGTCTTCATATTGTCCTTGTAATTAGTGTATTACTTGTATTCACTTCAAACTGTTTCCTGTTGTCTATGATGGCATTTATGGTTTTACTTTTGTATCTTTTGTTTGTAAGTTAATTTATGTATACCCACATTTGCTTTAATTTGCTTCTTTCTTCCGCTAATCTAAATGTTTCCTGTGTGATATATCTCTTCTTCGTGTGCCGTTTAGATGATCCATGTCTTGTGCTGATGAGATAAATATATCTCTTGTTTGTCGAAGAGTACTGGCTAATGTTTTCATCATCAAGTCTAGTGCATCATATCATTCTTACTAAAACTAGTAGGTCACAAACTCAACTTCACTACATAATGGACGAAAGGTGACAAAGAAGATAGACCCAAATATATAACAGTGAAGTGCTATATATACGTTCTTCTTTTACAGACTATGTTGTGTGGCTTTACAGGTCATGCCCTGTCCACAGCTCTCTGTCTCGTGTACTGTCATTAATTTCTGATACTGACGTTTCTCAATGACATATCAAACTGGCCATCATCTTCTATCTTAGTCCCAAACTGCCCCTCTTCCCCGCCAACTTTCCAGTTTTGACATTTTTTTCTGAACCGAGTCACCAGCTTTCTGTGTGAGGTAACCTCTTTCAAGATATTTTCTTCTGAATCAAGTCACCAGCTCCCTGTGTGAATTAACCTCTTTCAAGATATTTTCTTCTGAATCGAGTCACCAGCTCCCTGTGTGAGGTAACCTCTTTCAAGATATGTTCTTCTGAATCAAGTCACCAGCTCCCTGTGTGAGGTAACCTCTTTCAAGATATTTTCTTCTGAATCGAGTCACCAGCTCTCTGTGTGAGGTAACCTCTTTCAAGATATTTTCTTCTGAATCGAGTCACCAGCTCCCTGTGTGAGGTAACCTCTTTCATGACATTTTCTTATGAATCGAGTCACCAGCTCCTCTGTGTGAGGTAACCTCTTTCAAGATATTTTCTTCTGAATCGAGTCACCAACTCTCTGTGTGAGGTAACCTCTTTCAAGATATTTTCTTCTGAATCGTGTCACCAGCTCCCTGTGTGAGGTAACCTCTTTCATGACATTTTCTTATGAATCGAGTCACCAGCTCCTCTGTGTGAGGTAACCTCTTTCATGACATTTTCTTCTGAATCGAGTCACCAGCTCTCTGTGTGAGGTAACCTCTTTCAAGATATTTTCTTGTGAATCGAGTCACCAGCTCTCTGTGTGAGGTAACCTCTTTCAAGATATTTTCTTCTGAATCGAGTCACCAGCTCCCTGTGTGAGGTAACCTCTTTCATGACATTTTCTTATGAATCGAGTCACCAGCTCCCTGTGTGAGGTAACCTCTTTCAAGATATTTTCTTCTGAATCGAGTCACCAGCTCCCTGTGTGAGGTAACCTCTTTCATGACATTTTCTTATGAATCGAGTCACCAGCTCCTCTGTGTGAGGTAACCTCTTTGAAGATATTTTCTTCTGAATCGAGTCACCAGCTCTCTGTGTGAGGTAACCTCTTTCATGATATTTTCTTATGAATCGAGTCACCAGCTTTCCGTGTGAGATAACCTCTTTCATGACATTTTCTTATGAATCGAGTCACCAGCTCTCCGTGTGAGGTGGCCTCTTTCAAGATATTTTCATTGCTCTTTATACCTGTCCACGGTATTATCATCATTCTTCTATAGAACCACATTTCTGCAGCATACTATTTACAGAGGACCCGTTGGTGAAGTTGACAGGGAACTGCGCTGATAATATCACGAGCACGGTCGGATGAGAGTCCCACGTCTGTGCTCGTCGCCTTCTAAGTGAAGAACAGATTTCTTCTGTGTATTCAGGCTTACACAATGTTATAACTGTTTCCTTAAAGAAACTATGTACACTAGTAGCTCAATATTATAGTTTCTGTGAATACTAAACAATCTGTCATTAATGCTAATTCTATGGTTTGTTTTACACAGCATGGGGATACAGTTTCGGGTTTACCAGCATCGTCATCATCATATCCAACATCGGAGCTTGCTTAGGTCCTATTATGGAGAAGAGATACTTCAAGCGTATTCTTCAGTTTTTGGTAGCAATGGGCGCTGGTTCCCTGGCATCCACTGGCTTGTTGGTGTTGATTCCAGAAGTAAGCCGTGTTGCCGCATTGTCATTGTGTAAATGTGTCCATATTTCTAGTGATTTATTGCCAATAGATAACTTGCCAGCATTGTTCTTTTAATGTGTGCATATTTGACATTTATTATCATGGATGTTTTACTTACATGTAACTCCTTGTGCTTTTCATCCCCCATTATGGTAATGGCCTCCCAATAAGCTAATTTCAAGACCTCCTTTTCTTTGGTATCCCTGGCATTTACTTCCAAAATATTTCATCTATGTCTCTAATTCTCTTCAGTGTTTAACCCCCTTCCCCCCTCCCCCACCCCATACCTTTCTAGTTAATAAAAAAAACATGGCTCGAAGAAGTTTACTATATTGGTCTATGATGTGATAAGGCCTTGACATTTTTGTAGACCTGAATACTCGGAGAAATAGATAGCCAATATTTCCCTCACTTTGGCAGGTGACAAGCCCAATCGTCGAACTAGAGTCTGACCATGTTCATCATGACATTATCATCGCAATTCGCTTTCAACTTCCCTAACGCGCCACCTTGACTAGTTGCACTATTAAACAATTTTCTCATGTGTTTTCTATCCATTGCCAACGACTTTCCTCTCGCCTGTTGGTTCATTTACGTGTAAGGTTTTCAACACTTAAAGGGTTTGTTGTTGTTGTTGTTGTTGTTGTTGTTGTTAGTGTTGTTGTTGTTGTTTGAGCGATAGTTCGCTTTGAACTCAAGCGTAGTCTATACACATACTCCCACTTCTTGTGCACTGGACTGATATTTTGTGTGTGGATTAGCTTTCTCTATTACCAATGCCCATCGCCACAAACTCCGACTTCAGAGGTATTTAATGATGGGAAGCATTACTGTGTTATCATGTTTTGGTGCAAAGTGGTACAACTGAGAAGACATGGTTTACTGTAACACTTGCTAGGAAGAGTAGGTGTGAGAACAGCATATTATGAAAATAAGCCAGTAAAAACACTGTTTCTTTTGGTAAACAAACAAAAACAAACCGTGTCTTTACTGGTTACTCTTAACGCCTACCGTTTCTTGCAAGTGTTACGGTAAACTATGTCATCTCAATTGTTACTGTAACATCTGCTGTTTCATAATATTATTACTACAAACATTTCAGACGCAAATATTTACTACTTCAAGTAACATAAAGTAATTGCATACAATAGGATTAGTGGATAACTGCCCTGGACAGAAAGATTTAGTTCTTAATTATAGCAAAACAAACTAGATCTTAGTACTAGAAACAGTTGACATTCATTGAATACAATGTATTTTCTGAGTGAATATAAACACTGAAGTCATAAACAATATGGTGCACTATTTATTGCCTGGTATATTTCGATACATTCAACCTGCATCAATGAGATGCAGCGAAATATACCAGGCAATAAATACTGCAACATATTGTTTGTGGCTCCTGTAATAAGTTGACATTTTGTAAAATTTACACATAATATTTTCAGTATTTCCCCCCTATCGGTGTGCGTTTTAAGATAATTGTTTTTTTCCCCAGGCATTTGACCTTGTGATCTATGAGGAATTACAAGGCTATGTATGGAAATCCACTGTGGCCATATTTTCTATTTACGTGTTTTTCTGCTGTGAGAGGATCATAAAGATCTTTTTGAGCAGACGAAGGGTAACATTTTCCTCTTTAATTAACAAACAGAAGCGTGTATATTATTTATATATTTAAAATAAAACACTGTTGATTGTAAGTACAGTTTGAATATTAGTATAAGTTTATAGTGCATGTATATTATGGCCGATTCACACACATTCCATACTTTGCTTGTATAAACAATATGATCAAAGCGGAATTACAATTTTTCTGTTGCGTCATGGAACTATCCCAGATTCTGAAAACTTCGCTTCAATTAATTTTCTTACCACATCGACCCTTTATCCCCCGTCATAACAGTGGTACTAACCGGATGCTAAAAGACGACAATAGAACCACGCATCATGCGCAAAAACACTTGCGACTACTGTTTCAAAACCAAAGTGAGGTCGGAAGATAAAGGACACAGCAAAGAAAACTGGGAGCATCACCAAGTGCATAGGAAGAATATGACTTGAAGAGAAGTTTGGACATTCATTCAATTTCAAACTACGAAACACGGCACACGGTCGGCAAATTAGATCGCCGAGATTCCTATTTCCGATAATCAAGGAAACGTGTGTATCAAAGAACAAAAAGTCACCTGGATATTAGAAAATAATAACCTTCATCCACCAAATCTTGAAACCCTGACATTCATTCATGAGGAGACTAGCGTGTAGTATACAGTTGTTCTGTGGTGCAATTACTTGAGGTTTAATATAACAATATGCGGATTTGGAATGAGTGAAATGTTTAGACATTCCTAAATGTTCACATTCCTAAATTCTAACTTCTGAACCTTGCTCATACCTCATGCCAAGCATACTTTCTCAGAAGTAATAACTAAATGTTTAGGTTTGTCATCATCATGTGCCATGCCGACAAACATGGGCAATGATGTTTCACCATCTCACATGATCTCCAGAGTCTGGGGCCAGCTGTGTTCTTGTTTCTTGCCACGTTGGCAAGCCATCCAGACATTTATTTCTCTGCCTTCCCCTTCGTCTTGTGTCCAGGCTACGCATTACTGTTTAAGTCTGGCATTAGTTTCTAATAAATATTGTTCTCGTGCTGTATACATTGCTGTGTCATTTTAGGTTATTCGAAGTGGTGAGATGGAACAATGATTAAGAATGGAAAACATTGTGAATACGAGGGTAAGTTAATAAGTAACTCACAAATGGCTGCAGAAAAATAACTAAATATGATAACAACTTGAAACCAGTTTATTTTTATACATACATTGTCCCTTTATTTCTCAACATCATTTCCACCAACATTGATGCACTTATCCCATGGTTTTATCAGTTAGTTGTCCCAAACCGATTGCATAAATCTGCGTGCCCTGTTTTCATTTACCTGCCATCTCATAGAACTGTGTGACTTACTTATTGACTCACCTTTGTAACTTTTTCTACCCAGCTATGCACCGCTTTACTGAAAATCGGTAGGGGCTAAGTCTACTGAAAACCTACCTTAGCGGGATACATTTCGCGAATGACGCCGAAGTTGAATGTGAAGTGAAAACGTGGTTTAGAAAACAGAGCACGCAGTTCGATGCAGCCGGTTTGGGAGAACTGATAAAACGATGGGATAAGTGCAACAATGTTGGTGGAAATTATGTTGAAAAATAAAGGGTCAATGTACGTGTACAAATAAACTGATTTCAAGTTATAATCATATTTAGTTATTTTTCTACAGCCATTTGTGACTTACTTATTAACTTACCCTCGTATGTTATGCCTTTGTTATATTTTTCTGTTTTCTTCAATATGATATCTGTGTTATTGATTTCTCATATATCTTCAATATTTCTGTGTGTTATTATTTTCTCAAGTATCTTCAATATTTTCTCATTGTTATATATATATATATATATATATATATATATATATATATATATATATATATATATATATATATATATATATATATATACACTAGCTGACCCGGCCCGGCTTCGCCCAGTCCTTGGTGGGGAGCATCTCATTTAATTCATATAAGTAGTCATATAAGTTCCCGTTCCCGTTACCGACTGTCTGTCTGTCTGTCTGTCTGTCTGTCTGTCTGTCTGTCTGTCTGTCTGTCTGTCTGTCTGTCTGTCTGTCTGTCTGTCTGTCTGTCTGACCCGGCCCGGCATTGCCCAGCTCCTGGTGTGGAGCATCTCATTTAATTCATATAAGTAGTCATATAAGCTCACGTTCCCGTTCCCGACTATCTATCTGTCTGTCTGTCTGTCTGTCTGTCTGTCTGTCTGTCTGTCTGTCAGTCTGTCTATCTGTCTGATCCGGCCCGGCTTCGCCCAGCCCCTGATGGGGAGCATCTCATTTAATTCATATGAGTAGTCATATAAGTTCCCGTTCCCGACTGACTGTCTGTCTGTCTGTCTGTCTGTCTGTCTGTCTGTCTGTCTGTCTGTCTGTCTGTCTGTCTGTCTGTCTGTCTGTCTAATCATTTATTGGTTGCAGTTAGAACAACCTTAGATAAACGAAGACCAACTTGGTAATATATTAACTTGGGTAAATGGAGCAGCGGCAGCAGCAGCAGAAGAAGAAGAAAAAGGAGGAGTAGGAGCTGGGAGGAGGAAGAGGGAGGAGGAGGGAGGAGGAGGAGAAAGAGAGAAGAGGAGGATGGAGGAGGGAGAGGGAGGAGGGGGAGGAGAAGAGGAAGAGGGTAGGAGGTGGAGGAGGGGAGAGGAGGAGGAGGAGGAGGAATATAACGCATATGCCTGTAGATTTAATAATGGCTGAGGTTGTTCCATGTCTTCTTAGAGTTGGCGACAGTGTAAAGAAATATAAAATCTTCAAACTTTCATACTAAAAAAATATGACAGTGGGCTGCGCTGGAATGAAAGGAAGACGTGTAAAAAATTTCATCTCAATGGGATGGGCCGTTCGCGAGCGCATTAGGGACATATAGACAGACAGACAGACGGACGGAGATCGCCTTTTATATATAAGATATACCCATCCATGTTGGGTTTTCCTCTTGTCCGCTTACTCGTTAGGCCTCCCTCCATATATATCTTTTCCAGACTCTACACGCCCAAAGTATTTCATTTCCCTCACTTTCGTTTGTCTTAATAACCACATTTCTTTGACAATGAATCCCTGTTGAACGGTTCAGTGTGTTCTCTATTTCGCCCATGCAGGAGGAGGAGAGGGAGGAGGAGGGAGGAGGAGGAGAGAGTAGGAGGAGGGAGGAGGCGGAGGGAGAAGGAAGAGGGAGGAGGAAGAGGGAGAAGGAGGAGGGAGAAGGAGGAGAAGGAGGGGAGGAGGAGGAGGGAAGAGGAGGAGGGGAGGAGGAGGAGGGAGGAGGAGGAATGTGAAGGGAGGAGGAGGGAGGAGGTAGAGGGAGGAGGAGGAGGAGGGAGGCGGAGAGAGGAGGAGGGAGGAGGAGGAAGAGGGAGGAGGAGGAATGTGAAGGGAGGAGGGGGGAGGAGGTAGAGGGAGGAGGAGGGAGGAGGAGGGAGGAGGAGGGATTAGGAGGAGGAGGGAGGAGTAGGGTGGAGGAGGAGGCGAGGAGGAGGGAGGAGGAAGAGGGAGGAGGAGGGAGAAGGAGGGAGGAGGAGAACGCAGGAGGAGAAGGGAGCAGGAGGAGGATAGGGAGGAGGAGGGAGAGGGAGGAGGAGGGAGGAGGAGGAGAGAGTAGGAGGAGGGAGGAGGCGGAGGGAGAAGGAAGAGGGAGGAGGCGGAGGGAGAAGGAGGAGGGAGAAGGAGGAGAAGGAAGAGGGAGGAGGAAGAGGGAGAAGGAGGAGGGAGAAGGAGGAGAAGGAGGGGGAGGAGGAGGAGGGAAGAGGAGGAGGGAGGAGGAGGAGGGAGGAGGAGGAATGTGAAGGGAGGAGGAGGGAGGAGGTAGAGGGAAGAGGAGGAGGAGGGAGGCGGAGAGAGGAGGAGGGAGGAGGAGGAAGAGGGAGGAGGAGGAATGTGAAGGGAGGAGGGGGAGGAGGTAGAGGGAGGAGGAGGGAGGAGGAGGAGGTAGAGGGAGGAGGAGGGAGGAGGAGGAGGAGGAGGAGGGAGGAGGCGGAGAGGAGGAGGAGGAAGGAGGAGGGGGAGGAGGGAGGAGGAGGGAGGAAGAAGGAGGAGGAGGAGGAGTGAGGAGGAGGAGGGAGGAGGAGGAGGAGGAGGAGGGAGGAGGAGGAGGAAGAGGGAGGAGGAGGAATGTGAAGGGAGGAGGAGGGAGGAGGTAGAATGAGGAGGAGGAGGGAGGAGGAGGAGTGAGGAGGAGGAGAGGGAGGAGGAGGAAGGAGGAGGGGAGGAGGAGGAGGAGGAGGGAGGAAGAAGGAGGAGGAGGGATGAGGAGGAGGAGGGAGGAGGAGGAAGAGGGAGGAGGAGGAATGTGAAGGGAGGAGGAGGTAGAGGGAGGAGGAGGAGGGAGGAGGAGAAGGGAGGAGGAGGGATGAGGAGGAGGGAGGAGGAGGGATGAGGAGGAGGGAGGGGGAGGAATGTGAAGGGAGGAGGAGGGAGGAGGTAGAGGGAGGAGGAGGAGGAGGAGGAGGAGTGAGGAGGAGGAGAGGGAGGAGGAGGAAGGAGGAGGGAGGAGGAGGAGGAGGAGAAGAAGGAAGGAGGAGGAGGAAGGAGGGAGAGGAAGGAGGGAGAATGAGGAGGGGAGGAAGGAAAGAGAGGTGGAAGGGGAGGAGGAGGGAGGAGGAAAGAGGTAGGGGGAGGAGGAGGTAGAGGGAGGAGGAGGAGGAAGGAAAGGGAGGAGGAAGAGGAGGAGAAGGGAGGAGGAGGGTGGAGGGAGGAGGAGGAGGGAGGAGGTAGGAGGAGGAAGAGGGAAGAGGGAGAAGAAGGGAGAAGGAGGAGGGAGGATGATGAGGGAGAAGGAGGCAGGAGGAGGAGGAGGTAGGCAGGAGGAGGAGGGATGAGGAGGGAGAGGGAGGAGGAGGGAAGATGAGGGAGGAGGGGGGAGGAGGCGGAGGGAGTAGGAGGGAGGAGGATGGAGGAGAAGGGGAGAGGAAGAGGGAGAAGGAAGAGGGAGAAGGAGGAGGTAGGAGGGAGAGGGATGAGAGGGAGGAGGAAGAGGAGAAGGGTGGAGGGAGGAGGTAGAGGGAGGAGAAGAGAGGGGGAGAGAGTTCGCCATTCCGAATTCATACTCGTCTAGTTCTTCCCTTCTACACGACTGTAGATAACTTCCTTACACATAAAAAGATGAATTGTTATTGATATTGCCGTGGCATGGAGGAATATCAGCAGCAGAGTTGATTAAAAAAAACAAAGACTGAGATCTACAGAGAGCCATGAACGCCTACGCCAGCCGGCACGGCACTTGATGATGATGATTGCCGTGTGACGATTCTGTGTAGTCACGTCATTTTCTTCCCTTTCCCTAGCGTTTTGGTTCGGGGATTCTTTCATCATCATCATCATATATTTACGTACGTATTTTGGGAGGGGGAGGAGGGAGGAGGAGGAAGAAGAAAAAAAAACTATGACAGTTGACAGCTCTGGAATGAAAGGAAGGCGTGTAGAAAATTTCATCTCAATCGGATGGGCCGTTCGCGAACAAATAAAGGACATACATATTTACATACATACATATATACATACACACATATTTACATACATACACTTTGTTTTATAATATATATATATATATATTATATATATATATATATATATATATATATATATATATATATATATATATATATATATATATATATATATATATATATATATATATATATATATATATATATATATATATATATATATTAGTTTAGTTTAGTTTAGTCAACGGATCAACATCAGTTTTATTTCAACATTTTTTTTGTTAGTATTTTTCTTAGACTCTTCAATGTTGTCTGTGTTATTATTTTTCTTTCCTATTTATTTTCGATTTTTTTCTCTTATTTCTGGAAGCTTCTTATAGGTTGACATGGAACAATCTTCTGAAGTATTTCCCTAATTGATTGCTTTAATACAGTGGTTCTCAACCATTTTTTGGCCAATGCACTCCTTCACCAAAACCCAAAAATCCCCCCCCCCCCTTTGGGGAGAATTCCCCATCGTTTGAGAACCACTGCTTTAATGTTAATTAGTATTTGAGAGGTCATCACGGCCGAAGGGCAAGAGCGCTCGTTCTTAAACATCCCGTGTGCTGATGGTCAGTTGGACTAAAATATTGACTTCTCGTCTTTAACATGGGGACGTAAATTACACTTATCTCTGAAGCCGGAGTGGGTTCACCTGATGGCGAGATACACTGCTAAAAAGGAAATCAATCCACGCGCAAAAATTAAGTCCAATGCATCTAGAAGTAGTGTGTATGTCTTGCGCTTCAGTTCAAAGTGAGTGACCTAAAAACACAATTAGTATTTGTTATGTGTGTACTCAGTGGGACGCTATGGTGAGCAATTAGGAATCTACGCTGACAATGGCATGCCGCTGTCGGACTTGGGTTCCATGCTAAGGGAGGAAAAGACTGATCACCTTTTTCTCCCTGCACTCCGACCCACAAAATGTGATGGTCCCAACACCTCACATACCCGCAGCAAGTTGCGACTACAGGACTTTTTTTTATGTTTGTGGTACATAACTAAATAAGCAAAGGACATTTTTACACGCATAAAGGCCAATCAGGCATACGGTGCTAGACCCATATCTTTATAGGCCAATCGACGCTCTGTGGGCGATGTAGTCAGTATCATACATGTGGTCATCTTTATACTCCAAGACATTCGTAGGACCTGTTTTAGGCTAGGTCGACCTGGTAACCCAGATCAATTTTAAAAACTCGAATTTACCCAGCCGCGGATTAAACTACCCATGTCTAGCCACTACAGTACCGAGGCTCTCTCTCTCTCTCTCTCTCTCTCTCTCTCTCTCTCTCTCTCTCTCTCTCTCTCTCTCTCTCTCTCTCTCTCTCTCTCTCTCTCGGTATTTGTGTTATGTGTGTATTTGTTATCTAGGTCATCCAGATTCTGTTATGACTGTATGTTAGTTAAACCCGTTTGAAAGTTTATAATCCTTGCCATGTAGTTTATAAAACATATTACAATTGTTTAAGTCAATGAAGTATAGTTTATCAAACAGATTAAAATTGTTTAAATCAATGATTCTATCTAGAAAATCAAATACCACATGTCACTTACTGTTGATGAGCCTAGTAAAAATGGTTTTGAGAAGCTGTCTTTGACACCTCTGAACAACAGCAAAAGCGAAGAAGATTCGCACGGACATTCTCATCTCTCTGAAGATGACCAAGCTGACCGAAGCACCCTGGCCTGGATGGTCATGGCAGGGGATGTGCTCCATAATTTTGTTGATGGATTATCAATAGGGGCAGCGTTCACCGAGGATATTCCCCTAGGAATCAGTATATCGCTGGCAGTCGTATGTGAGGAGCTTCCGCATGAACTAGGTAAGGTATAGTAGTTGTTTCTTTTCTCTTTGAAAATCTGGAGTCCTCTTCTTCCCCTTCTTCTTCTTCCTCGAAAAAGTATGTGGCGTCATGTTGTTGTTTTTTTTCTCTCTCTGTGAGTCTTGCTCCTCTTTTTCTTCTTCTGTTTCTTCGCCTTCTTCTTCATTTTCCTCCTCTTCCATGTTTTCTTCTTCCTAAATAAAAAAAATAAAAAAAATACTAGGTTGTGGTTAATTGTTATTTTACCTCTGTAAGTCATAACCCTCTTTTTCCTCTTCTTCTTCCTCAAACAACTAGGTGAGGTCTAATTGTTTTTTTATTTTTCTCTAAGCCTTCTTCTTTGTCTTCTTCTTGTTCTTCTTCTTCCTTCCCCCTACTCCTCTTCCTTAAACGGCTATAATTAATTGCACCGGATAAGAACGCTTATTGTTAAATATGGGTTGTGCTGATCGTGAGATAGAGGGTTCAACACTTATAACAGTCAGTTGAACTAAATTGCTCGTCCTTGGCCTTGGGACGTTCGTTGCAAGTACTTCTGAAGTCTGGGTGAGTTTGCCTGGTGGCGAAGGACACTGGTAATAGGGAAAGATAATCCACACACACAAATCAGCCCAGTGCACTAGAAGTAGTAACACCTGTATGGACTACGTTGGATTCAAAGCGAGTGAACAAATATGTCGGCTGAAAGCCGCAAATATCAGAACTCTGTAGTCATCAACCACAACGCAATTATGCCAAATAAACAGAAATCGTAGGAACGAAAAGAAATTCGCGAGCATGGAGATCTTTCAGTGGAGATTAAGGGAAAGCAATAGCAGGAGGGCAACATTGATGAGACATGATTATGACGATTCAAACCCTGCCCATGTGCCTGACAGCTTGTTGAAAATGGATTGTAGCCTTGCATTGAACAATGAAATGGATAAATTACCAGAAAATAGTTTAAGTAGGTGATTAGTACTAATGGACACTATAGCAGGAAGTGATAAGGATGCACATCAATAATTACTAAAGATTGATTGATTGATTGATTGATTGATTGATTGATTGATTTAAGAACCGACATCACAGCATTCGGGGCATTCCCATAAGCGCTCCGTCCCCATTCTCAGTAGCCAGCGAAGAGTTCCAACACCACTAGTGCCAGTAGCACTCTGATTATATGTCCGTCTCGCCTTTCCTCTAAGCGTCGGGCGTCGGCCAGAACCCCTCGTCACTCCTAGCTGCCTCATTCTTGCCAGACCATGGTGATCCATTTGCTTCTCCGAGGTGTACACGTACTCCCACAAGGCCGCAACCACGTCTGCCTTGTCACGCATCAATATTCCACCAAGTTTTGCAGAGCCAGCCAATCCTGTTCATTCTCCAGCACACCGGCATGCTCCGGAGAAAAGATCCAGGCGATGCTTGCCACCTGTGTCCTCCAAAGCGAAGCAAGCCACTCTGCACGAAGCATGCCTGTGTCCACCTTCCTCAGCATGCTTTCTGAGTCGGTAACAATCACAATGTGTGTGTGTGTAATGTATTCTCCATTCAGCGGAATGCTCCACTGACCGCCTCCACCTCCATTCTAAAGCTAGATGTTGTGGTATCATATGCCAGGCTCTCCTGCACCAAACGTCGACCATTAGCTTTTGCAACGAACCCCCAGTCACTTCTCCTACCTCTTAACACCGAACCATCTGTGTAGATGAACACATCACCCGAGCGAGCATTATCCTGAATTAGATGCTGAATTTCCACTTCCGTGGCCCCTGCTGGCCACTCCGTGCACTCCCGGCTCAATGTGATTATGACTCTGCACAATTCCGACTGCTCCGTTGGCACTCTGACACACTCCTCTCCTCGCCTAATGTTCTCCAAGATGCACACGTGTCTGATCGAGTCCTCCACCTGAGCCATCCATGATTTCCTTCTTATCATTCGCTGACCCTAAACTGCTTCCAGCGCCTCATGCAAAAAGTGATCTGTGTCTGCAGCTACTCTGAGGTATGCCTTCGCCTGCATCACATTGAGCCTATCTGCAACAGTCGGCAAACCAAGGTTGTAACGCATACACACTACTGGGGTGTCTCTGGTGCATCCCAGAATGACCCGCATAACTTCGTTCTGTATGCGCTCTAGCTTCACCAGCTGACTCTCTGAGACTGTGAGCAGTCCTAGTCCTTACTCAATCACCGAGAGGATCAAGTGCTGCTATAGTGTGAAGAGCATTCTCTACTCTATATCCATGGCAGCCGTAGTTTTAAGTGCATTGAGTCCCCTTTGGTTCTTGAAGGACAAGCTCCTGTCAAGTGAGATTCCCAGATACTTCAGTTTGTTCTCTCTGTTGACGTTTCTACCATCTATCGTGAGGCTCGGGACATCAGCTCTCACGATCCTGTTTAAAATCGATTATAATACCCGAGAGATGCATTTACAATACTATCAAGACTCATTTGCACAGAGATGCATCCATTATACTATCACACAGAGGTAACTATCATGCAAATATAGAGGTTCTGCTACCACAGAGATGCAACTATTATGCTACCAGAGAGGTTCTGCTGCCACAGAGATGCAACTATCGTACTAACATAGAGGTACTTCTGCAACAGAGATGCAACTATTATGCTACCATAGAGGTATTATCAACACTGCTATATGCTTGTGAAACCTGGACTGTTTATCAGCGACACGCTAGGAAATGAAACCACTTCCACACAGTCTACCTTAGGAAGCTATTAAAGATTAAATGACAAGACAAAATTCCAGACAATGAAGTTCTAGAAAGAGCGTCCATGCCCAGTGTTCACACTCTACTAATGAAGAATCAGATTCGCTGGGCTGGTCACTTAACTCGCATGCCAGATCATAGGCTCCCTTAACGAATTTTTTTACGGCGAGTTGCGTTGTGGTAAACACTCCCAAGGCTGCCAGAGGAAACGCTTTAAAGACACTCTGAAAATCTCACTGAAAGCTTTTGGAATTCATCTTGACACCTGGGAGACTGCTGCCAAAGACCGAAATTCGTGGCGTACATCATTACGCAAGGGTTCAGTGAAGCAACCAGGACTGCAAGAGCTGTGAAGAAAAGGCTAGACAGAAAAACCACGCCAGGAGATCCTCCTCCTGGAACGTCAAGCATTCTTTACCCACATTGTCAAATAACATTTCGAGCTAAAATAGGCCTTAATCAGCCATCTTAGAACTCACGGCTCCGTACTTTCAACTCCACTGGATGAAATGAATGGTCATCATCACTCTTGATGGACAAACAACACCAACAACCACCATAGAGGTACTGCTACCACAGAGATGCAACTACAATGCTAACATAGAGGTACTGCTGCCACAGAGATGCAACTACAATGCTAACATAGAGGTACTGCTACCACAGAGATGCAACTACAATGCTAACATAGAGGTACTGCTACCACAGAGATGCAACTATTATGCTACTATAGAGGTACTGCTGCCACAGAGATGCAACTATTATGCTACTATAGAGGTACTGCTGCCACAGAGATGCAACTATAATGCTAACCTAGAGGCATTACTGCCACAAAAAGATACAACTATAATGCTAACATAGAGGCAACTACCATGTTACCACCAACACAATTTTAATACTAGTGCAGTGATACGCCCATACTATTACCACAGAAAAGCAGTCAATATACTACCACGAAGATGCACACATACTACCACAAAGAAGCACTCAATATTCTACAACAGTGATACGCCTATGACATTACCATAAAGAAGCATTCATTATACTAACACACAGGCACCACCTATTATACCATGACACGGATGCAACTATATGTTACCACAGAGACGCACTTTCAATACCACAGAGATACGCCTTTGATATTACTTCAGAGAAGCACTCACTATGCTGCTACAGAGATACGCCCATGACACACCACAGGCTAGGCAAATATATTGTCATAACAGTACTTCACTATAGTGTCACATCAATAACTCTCTGTTAGAAATAACAAGTTAGATACATAGCCTTTACCGGACGTCGCAGTCAACCACATCATCTTTGGCTGTTCATGATTTTTTTTGCATGTTTACGTTCAGTAGTTTGCCATTGCTTTCTGAACGGCCGGCACTCATAAACCAACGCCAGGCGGTCAGCTTCCAAATCGCCCACAGCTGTGTATTTTTAACACGGGATGGGGCATTACGAATTGCATTCGTGAAACCTTCGCCACAAATCCGGGAAATAACAAGACGACATATTTAAACAAACAGTTATGTAAACTACGTTTTTCTTTACCTCCTCAGCTGACATTGCCATTCTTTTACATTCTGGACTGTCAATCAAAAGGATCGCTGTTCATCAACTTCCTGTCTGCATGCACCGATTTATCTTGGCCTCATTATAGGCGTGCTCTTGAGCAGCATGATAGGTGAGGCCAACAAATGGATCTTTGCTATGGCAGGCGGTCTCTTCCTCTATGTTCCGTTGGTAGATATGGTAAGCGGCTGTTTTGTCTGTGGATTGTATTTTTGTCAAGTTAATTACTGTTTGAGGTATTCTATGCTATAGTACATATATTTTATAAACAGTTAAAAAGTTAGTCGCATATTCTTTACTGGACGTTGAAATCAACCCAAGATTGTATTAGCTGTTTGTTATTTACTAAATAATTAATGGCAAACTACTGAACGTAAAATTGCCAAGACATCAACAGCAGCTGAAAAATGCTGGTGTTGACTGCAATGTCCTGTAAAGGATATGCGGGGGAAAAAGATTGTATATTGCTTTCTTTGATTGAATCACCAAAAACCGAGAAGTAGATTGTGAGCTTTACTGAAACACGATTACAAGAATTAAATTGGACGTTGCGGCCAAAGCCTTCGTCAGCACATAACAAATAAACCCAAACCGACACAAAAGTACATGAAATACACTACATGACAATATTAAGGGTACTTATCTGAATCTGTATCCTAGCTGGGAGCAACTAACGCGCGTTAGACAACTATCAGAGGATTGTATGAACCGGGTGTATGGTCAACGGGACACAGGTCAATACCGTCAGAAGCTCAGGTATTGGCTAAGCCGCTTGGGCGGGAGAACAAGCGGGTAGGGGGTGGGGTGGAGAGGCGCCCATGTGACCGGAAGAGTAAAATTGGTATTGGCGAAGATGTCACGGACGCAGTTCGCAATTAGCGAATTCTTGTTCAAACGCTCGAAACACAGCTGCAGAAGATTTCATTGCGTTGGTCCTCACAGAGGGGCATGAGTAGCGGTCGCTCAGAAAACGATTGCAAACCAGCGAACGCAAACCTGCCATGAAATCCCAAACAGGCAGAAATGATGCTTGGGTTGACTGCGACGTCCTGCAAAGGACATGCAACTACATTATTTGTGGACAATACAACTAGGGGCTGGGATGGGTGGGGTTTGGAAGTTAAATGAAACTGTGTTGGACATTGAGGCCGTGAGGGGAGAGTTAACCTCTATTGCTTTCTGAACGGCTGACGCTCATACCATTGAAATGAACGCAAAGTGATCAGCTTTCAAATCAAATTATCTTTGGTTGTATTCGAACCCTCGGTCTGGTATGTTTAGTAATTGTGAAACTGAGTTCACAACCCCGTAAACCACAAACGAATAAAGAATTATTTTTTTTTTGCGGGGGGGGGGATATCCTATTTACAGGACATTGCTGTCAACACCAGCAGGTTACTGCTGTTGTTGATGTCTTGGCAAGTTTACGTTCAGTAATTTGCCATTGCTTTCCTGAACGACAGGCTCTCATGCCAACACGTTAAGACCCTAGCGCGACGCAGTCTGCTGCCAAATCAGTCTTGAGCGCAGGTAAGCGGCCTCACAAATCGCGTTCACAAGTCCTTAGCCACGGAGACCGGCATAAAGAGATTACTGAAATGTTATATGGAACCTGTTGTACTGTATGGCAGTGGACATTGGAGTGTGAACAAAACACACAATTAAGAAGAGGTTGGGGCCAGTGGGGATGTTTTTTTCTGAGAGGAACATGTTGGACTACCAGGGTATCTACCATGGGTTGCCTCAAAGAAGAATATTATATACAAGCTTAAGAAAGAGACAAAATGTGTTTTGCTGCCTTATAATGAGAAGATATACATTGAAGAACATGGTGACGACCGGAACGTGACAATGTTCTACTGTCTTGTAGTGAGAAGATATACATTGGAGAACATGGTGACGGACAGAACGAGACAATGTTCTACTGTCTTATAGTGAGAAGATATACATTGGAGAACGTGGTGACGGACAGAACGTGACAATGTTCTACTCTCTTATAACGAGAAGATATACATTGGAGAACGTGGTGACGGACAGAACGAGACAATGTTCTACTGTCTTATAGTGAGAAGATATACGTTGGAGAACATGGTGACGGACAGAACGAGACAATGTTCTACTCTCTTATAACGAGAAGATATACATTGGAGAACGTGGTGACGGACAGAACGAGACAATGTTCTACTGTCTTATAGTGAGAAGATATACATTGGAGAACATAGTGACGGACAGAACGAGACAATGTTCTACTGTCTTATAGTGAGAAGATATACATTGGAGAACGTGGTGACGGACAGAACGTGACAATGTTCTACTCTCTTATAACGAGAAGATATACATTGGAGAACGTGGTGACGGACAGAACGAGACAATGTTCTACTCTCTTATAGTGAGAAGATGTACGTTGGAGAACATGGTGACGGACAGAACGAGACAATGTTCTACTCTCTTATAACGAGAAGATATACATTGGAGAACGTGGTGACGGACAGAACGAGACAATGTTCTACTGTCTTATAGTGAGAAGATATACATTGGAGAACATAGTGACGGACAGAACGAGACAATGTTCTACTGTCTTATAGTGAGAAGATATACATTGGAGAACGTGGTGACGGACAGAACGAGACAATGTTCTACTCTATTATAATGAGAAGATATACATTGGAGAACGTGGTGACGGCCGGAACGTGACAATGTTCTACTGTCTTGTAGTGAGAACATATACATTGGAGAACATGGTGACGGACAGAACGAGACAATGTTCTACTGTCTTATAGTGAGAAGATATACATTGGAGAACGTGGTGACGGACAGAACGTGACAATGTTCTACTCTCTTATAACGAGAAGATATACATTGGAGAACGTGGTGACGGACAGAACGAGACAATGTTCTACTCTCTTATAGTGAGAAGATATACATTGGAGAACATAGTGACGGACAGAACGAGACAATGTTCTACTGTCTTATAGTGAGAAGATATACATTGGAGAACGTGGTGACGGACAGTACGAGACAATGTTCTACTCTCTTATAATGAGAAGATATACATTTAAGAACGTGGTGACGGACAGAAAACAATGTTCTACTGTCTTGTAGTGAGAAGATATACATTGGAGAACGTGGTGACGGACAGAACGAGACAATGTTCTCCAGTCTTATATTGAGAAGATATACATTGGAGAACATGGTGACGGACAGAACGAGACAATGTTCTACTGTCTTATAGTGAGAAGATATACATTGGAGAACGTGGTGACGGACAGAACGAGACAATGTTCTACTCTCTTATAATGAGAAGATATACATTGGAGAACGTGGTGACGGACAGTACGAGACAATGTTCTACTCTCTTATAATGAGAAGATATACATTGGAGAACGTGGTGACGGACAGAACGAGACAATGTTCTACTGTCTTGTAGTGAGAAGATATACATTGGAGAACGTGGTGACGGACAGAACGAGACAATGTTCTCCAGTCTTATATTGAGAAGATATACATTGGAGAACATGGTGACGGACGGAACGAGACAATGTTCTTCTGTCTTATAATGAAAAGATATACATTGGAGAACATGGTGACGGACAGAACGAGTCAATGTTCTACTGTCTTATAGTGAGAAGATATACATTGCAGAACATGGTGACGGACGGAACGAGACAATGTTCTTCTGTCTTATAGTGAGAACATATACATTGGAGAACATGGTGACGGACAGAACGAGACAATGTTCTAATGTCTTATAGTGAGAAGATTGGAGAACATGGTGACGGACAGAACGAGACAATGTTCTACTAACTTATAGTGAGAACATATACATCGGAGAACATGGTGACGGACAGAACGAGACAATATTCTATAGTCGTATGAGATATATTGGAGAACATGGTGACGGTCGGAGCGGTCAGCGGTAGGTGAAGCAGACAAAGACAAATGACCTCAATGATTTCATCATCAGCAGAATTGAGCCAGGAGCTAACAACCGACTTATGTAGAGAGACACGGGCACCTAAACCCCGTTGCAGGGCACTTGATGATGATGGTAGTGGTGTTTGTGAAACGGTGATGATGATGATGATTACGGTTATGATGACCTATGACACTAACCTCCGTGAATCAAAAGTGAATGTCTTACTTGGCTTCCGAGCAGATCTGTTTATTTATTACGCTGGAAGCTCACTCCACTGAACTGCTTTTGTCCGCACCCTTGTGCTGTGCCCGCCATCTGTTGGCAGTTTCCCTCATTTAAGTGAGGCCGTGATAACATTTCCCATAATCCCCAGGACGGACAGGATGCTTAAGTGGTCGGCGTGACTGGGAGGTTTAACGCGGTTGAACTTTCTCTGCTGAACGCGAGGTAGTATGTTTAGTTCACACGCCGGTCAGTTTCAGTCGTTAATATTGACTTCCCATCCTGAACATTAAGACGTAAATTACAACTACCTCCGAAGTCGCAGAGGGTTCATCCGATGTCGACGGACATCGATAATAAGGAAAGCTATCTCTCACGCAAATATCAATCAAGTGCACTTACTACTAGTAGAAAGTGTGGACTACACACAAGTTGAAAGCGAGGGAATGAAAAAAAAAAAAAGAATGTTTAGTACAGAATGTGTTTTAATTGCTTGTGGTATCTTAAATTAATATTACTCATTCCGAGCTAAGACTAGATATTAAATGTACACAAACTAAACTTTATTTTCTGTATTCGTTAACACGTGGATTGCTTATTTGTCGTTGACATACTTCAATTTTCGGAAGTACGAAAGTCAAAAATGTCCATTATAGACGCATAAGGCGCAATGGACATATAGGGGAAAGAGCCATATGTTTATAGACTAAACGGCACTGGGTGGCTGATATGGTCGATATCACACCGGCCGCCTTTTACCTCCCACGACATTTCCTGGTACCCATTTTAGACTGGGTCAACCTGAAGCTCAGGTCAATTAAAAAAATAAAAATCAAAACGACACTGATGCGGATCGGACCGCAGACCACTGGTACGACGGGGGAGCGTTTCTTCAAAGTATTCTTGTTCCTTTGATAAAGACTTTGGTCGCAACGTTCGATCGTATCTTCGTGTGTCTTTCCCCTCGTCGAACTTGTTAGTTAAATTATGAGATCATTCGGTTCCCGAAATTAATCATGTCTGTTGTATTTCAGCTTCCTGATATGAGTTCCCATTTGGACAAACTGATAGCTGTGGGCAGCCCGGAGGTGAAGATAATCGCTACACTTCACGCGTGTGGTCTTGTCATTGGTGCTCTCATCATCGTACTCATCGTCAACGTCAGCGGTTACATAGCTGTTCTATTCTCCTAGACAATTTACGTGTTTCTGGAGCAGTTTGGTTGTTAACTTTTTCTGTCCCAGGCAGTTGTTACCTGTAATCGTTCTTTTCGAAATTTTTGAAAGTTAACGTTGTTTAACGGTTACTTGTCTGTCCTTTACAGGACGTTGCAAACAACACGGGCATTTACTGGCTGTTTGTGATTTACTAAGCGCTTTTACGTTCAGTACTTTGCCATTGCTTTCTGAACGGCCGACGCTCATACCTACGAAGTCAACGCAAAGATATCGACTTCCAAATAGCCTACCAGTGATTTCGAACACTCGACCCGGTTTGCAGGGGAATTGCGAAATTGTGTTCACAAACCTCTAAGCCACAGATGACAAGTAAATAGTTCTACTTTAAAATATTAAACGGTTGAGTTAAAATATTTAAATAATATTAACTAGGTTAAAATATTAAGCACTAAAGTATAGAAGACGTCAGGGAAACAGTCCAGATTGGACAGGTTAATGTAACAACTGTTTGGCACAGAAGGAGTTAAGGTGAGTTGTTTCGTACATAATGACTAAAGATATTCAATGAAGAAAGTGCAATTCAGATCAAAATTCATTTATCATCGTTGTGTGAAATGTGAAGCTAAGTTAGTTCTTGTTTAAACAGATCACTTTAATGACGCTTGGGATTCCTTGTCCAGAGGAAAGGAAATGCGAGAGAAGCGAGGAGTCGACAGACATGGGCTATTTCCAAGGGCACAAGACCTTTGGTTAATCAAAACAGAACTGGTACAATCAATGAATATACCGTGTCTGAAATTATAAGGAGGGGGTCGGAGCACTTATAGACCTGTCCTGTGTGCAATGATGATTAACTTCACTAATCACTAATCTTGTCTGTTACAAGATGACGCAATCATTTATCATTTACTCACGGTTTATGATTTTGTAGGTAATTTTAACACGAAAAGTTAGTTGCATATTCTTAAGGACATCGCAGTCAATCCAGGCATTTTAGGCTGTTTGTTATTTTTGACAAGTTTACGCTCATGAGTTTGCCATTGCTTTCTGAACGACCAGCACTCTTACCATTGTATGAGAACCAACGCAAGTCGGTCTGCTTCCAAATCTCCCAGAGCAGTGTTTCAAACACGGTATGCGGTATGACGAATTGCGCCCGTAACCCCTTTACCACAGATCAGGTAATTTGAACATACCATTGTGAAAATCAAAGCAAAACAGCCAGCTCTCTAATCACCTAGGACTGGCTTTGGTATGTCTGGAGTGCGAAACTACGACCACTATTCATGAAGCCGGAGACTTGTAAGATGTAAGCTCGGACCTCTGAAGTTGGTGAAGCAACCAGCCCAACAGACGAGGAGATTAACGTGTGCGTGCGTTTAGTCTCTTGGTGTGTGACAGTAGGGTGTTTTTCTTTTAGCTAACCTCCCAGCAGGGAGATTATCAAAACAGTACTTAGGGGTTTAAGAAAATGGTGCAAGAACCTAGAAATTTAACAAACCTAGAACATAAGAATATGAAGACGTTGTAGAATTTAGAAATTTAACACCCTTAGAACATAAGAATACGAGAACATGTTTCAGAATTTAGAAATGTAACATCCCTAGAACACAAGAATAGAACGTGTTGTAAGAACTTTGAAATTTAATATCCATAGAACATAAGAATATGAGAACGTGTTGCAAAAATGTAAAAGATTAACACACCTAGAACATAAGAATATGAGAATGTGTTGCAAGAATTTAGAAATTTAACATCATTTGAACATAAGAATATCAGAATGTATTGCAACTTAGAATTGTAACATCCACGCAAAGCATAAGAATATAAGAAAGTATTGTAAGAACTTAGAAATTTGAAATCCAAAGCAGAAAATACAAATATAAGAAATGTTGCAAGAACAGAGAAATGTAATCTGCCGTGCAGTATTTAAGAATATGAGAAAATGTTGCACGAATCTAGAAATGTATCCTCTGCAAATAAGTTGAGAAAGATATATGACCCATAGAAATAACACTGAACGCCAAAGCGATGTCATGATGTTGGAGTCAAATATCGCTGGTTAAGTAAGTGAGTTATAGAGTGACATAGTGATATTTGAGTCACGTGTAACATGTTCCGTATCTCGTACAGTGATACAGGGATGTTGGAGTCAAATATCGCTGGTTAAGTGAGTTATAGAGTGACATAGTGATATTTGAGTCACGTGTAACATGTTCCGTATCTCGCACAGTGATACAGGGATGTTGGAGTCAAATATCGCTGGTTAAGTGAGTTATAGAGTGACATAGTGATATTTGAGTCACGTGTAACATGTTCCGTATCTCGCACAGTGATACAGGGATGTTGGAGTCAAATATCGCTGGTTAAGTGAGTTATAGAGTGACATAGTGATATTTGAGTCACGTGTAACATGTTCCGTATCTCGTACAGTGATACAGGGATGTTGGAGTCAAATATCGCTGGTTAAGTGAGTTATAGAGTGACATAGTGATATTTGAGTCACGTGTAACATGTTCCGTATCTTGTACAGTGATACAGGGATGTTGGAGTCAAATATCGCTGGTTAAGTGAGTTATAGAGTGACATAGTGATATTTGTGTCACGTGTAACATGTTCCGTATCTCGCACAGTGATACAGTGATGTTGGAGTCAAATATCGCTGGTTAAGTGAGTTATAGAGTGACATAGTGATATTTGAGTCACGTGTAACATGTTCCGCATCTCGTATGGTGATACAGGGATGTTGGAGACAGCTGTAATTGGTTCAGGGACTATTAGAGTGATATAGTGATTTTGGAGGTAACCGTAGCCTGTTCAGTGACTCGTACAGTAGTGGTGTCACTATTGCAGTTTCTGGGACTCAAGGGGTAAAGAAAGTGATGATGGAGTCAATTGTAATAGGTTAAGGAACTAGTAAAGTGATTTAGTGATTATTTAGGCAACCGTAGCTTGCTCGGTGAGACGTTGGGTGATTTAGTGGTGTTGGAGTCAACTGTAACTGATTGAGAGACTTATAGATTGATTTAGTCATTTAAATGTAGGCGGTTTAGGGATTCAATGATTGATTTAATGCTGTTGGAGCCAACTGTAATTATTTTTTTTTAAATGTATGCATATCCTTTACAGGACATCGCTGCCAACATCAGCATCTTTCAGCTAATTGTTGATTTCTTGGCAAGATTACACTCAGTAGTTTGCCATTGCTGTCTGAGCGACCGACTCACACATCCCGTAAGTTACCGACGCGGTCAGAACCGCTACCGATTCTTGCCGTTGTCACGTTACTCACGAGAGTATACGGGATTACGGAGAAAGTCGATAGCAGGTTTAGAGACTCGTGAAGAGATGTAGCGAAGGCGGAGACAGTTACAGCTGGATCAAGGAGAGATTTAATTATGTTGGCAATTGTATAAGTTTCCATTGGGATGTGAAATTATATGGCATTTGATTTTGAGCTATGTTGTTACATGTGTGTCCTAGTAATGTCCGTACACATTTGCTTGCTATGGAATTATATTTGGATATATATTTTAATGCGTATTGTGTAATCATTACGTTGCCCAAGTGACGGCTGTATCCATCATGTGATTACTGTTGGCGACAGGGTGTCTATGTTACCAGCTTAATGTTTTAGAAAGCTATTGTTAATACAGGGTGTTTGTAAAGTCTCACTATACTTTGTATGTCGAACAATTTTCTTAACCGGAACGAATATGATTGCTAGTAATGAAATGACGGTTAATGACGAGCTACTGTACACTTCTTTCATTCCATGATGATGCTGGTCCCCAACATTGCGGATAGGCATTGAACCATTAAGGCATTTTCCTCATGTTGAACTGGTAGTACATGATTCCGTCGCCCTGCTACTAAGTGAGTGCGTGGTGCGACACTGTGAGCTGTGAAATTCGTGTAGAATGCTTTTGCATCTGTCCGCTGTTTTTTGTACAGACTGCATGCTCGGAATGGCTACCGGCTGTCGCTGGATTGACTCGTTTACCTTTTCGGTTAACGAGTGCATTTTTCAAGAGACTCTTGGGAGTCGTCGCTGGAGCTATGGAGTTCGTGCTTTGTGTGATGCTTTCGGCAGGTCGCCCTGCGGAAATAGACCAAGCCATGTGGGATAAAAACCGGGTCAATGAAGTGTTTCTGGTTACTGCCGATTCCATCGACGATGAACTGTATTTTCCCGGAGGACTTTTGTGTTGGTATTCTGGCGGTGGCAGTATACACAGTTTACTTGTGCGGGCTGTTGGCTTGCCGCGACTCCTGTCTGTTATCCATTTCACATTGGGCAGTGAGGAGCATTTTGTGTGATATTCACTGGCACAGGAACAGGGAATAAACGGGGCGACACGTTACCGTGAAGTTGGAACCGCTACTAGCTAACTAACATGCCGAACAGCGTTCGTTGGAGAGTATCTTTTCTGTTTTCAAAAAGGAAAACATACTCTCCACCAAAAAGCTGTTCGACATACAAAGTATAGTGAGACTTTACAAACACCCTGTAGTTAGTAAGCAAGCAAGGGATCCTTTAGCGTCTTAAGAAGCATTGGGCATATGGTGCTAGATCCATATTTGTATAGATCAATCGGTACACGGTGTGTGGTGTGGTTAGTTTCAGGCCGGTGGCTTTACATCTCAAAACGTTTTCTATATACTTGTAAATCAATCAGCACACGGTGTGTGGTGTGGTTAATTTCAGGCCGCCGGCTTTACATCTCAAAACGTTTTCTGGTTGGCTCGGTCGACTTGGGTGCCCAAGGTCAATTTAAAAAAAAAATTCAGATCGAAGCAGCTTCGAACTCATAACCACCGGGTCGGTAGTCGTACATCTGGCTGCTACGCGTTTAAGTGTCATAATTCTGCAAACTTATGATAACTATTACTACTGTCATTACTGCCTACAGTACCTTGTAGATTACCAACTGACAGTATACCACAACAAGCAATGATGAACAGACCAAATGGAAGCAGAGGAAGAGTCGACTACGTTGTGTTGTTTGTCCATCAAGAATGATGATGACCATTCATTTCATCCAGTGGGGTTGAAAGTATGGAGCAGTGAGTTCTAAGATGGCTGATAAGGCCTATTTTGGCTCGAAATCTTCTTTGACAATGTGGGCAAAGAATGTACGCCACGAATTACGGCCTTTAGCAGCAGTCTCTCAGGTGTCAAGACGTAAACGATGGACGGATTATACTCGCGGGATGTCCTTTTTCACAACTAAAGTATAAAATAAGCGACTTATTTACTCATGTACAAAATTCTACGTTTATTCAAATACAGTAATGTCATCTTCTTCTGAAACATCCTCATAACTCTTCAAATCCAGAATTTCGAATTGTCGTTTGAGATCCTACGCCCATAAACACTGCAGTTTCATACATAGCAATCATTTTGGAGAATCGGTATTTAGAAAAGTCGATGCCATCAACAAGTGCACGTTTAATAACTTCATTACAATTGACGATCTTAACAATGGCTTATTTTAAGGGTAGGTCTTAATTTCGTGGAAACACGATACCTTACGGTGTAAGAAAGGGGGGTTTTGAGTCTAAGGGATTAAAGCGGCCTGCCTTGGGCAGTCACCATGAATTGTGCAGATTATGGTTTTACCTTTGCCTTCGACAGAAACAAAAATCCATCACTTTACTTTGGATTAAAACCCAGGTCTCCCCAATCAGAACAAATATCGGAAACAGTCATGTCATAAAAACTAGGTCTATCTAACCTCGAGACCTTTCAGTCACCGGTAGATTCCAATGAACTGCAAACCACATGAATTGTATTGTGGTATACTAGGCGTTTCTTTTAACTATAGTAATTTTGCTACTTCTTCTCGTTTTCGTTCTTCCATGTTTACAGCGACAGACGAGCTCTTGTGATGTAGCCAAGTGTTTTGAAGTTTCAGTTTCGTTCCTTACAGCTTTGAATGCAGTGTCGTCCCACTAGGCCAGTACTCCCTCCTTAGATGGTTGTACTGAACTATTGTTATAAATTATTTGTTATATTATATATTATTTAGCATAAATATTATCACCAGCCTTCTGATCTTCATTAACCATTTTAAAATTCGCTGAAGCAGGTGCGTGGATGGAAGTAATTTTTGCTTCAGGAAATGAGTTCCAGAATAAATGACAGTCTGTGTGTGAGTGAGCTGATATTGTTGTAGTTTTGTTTTTTCTTTTTCCCTTATTCGGTTTCATTGTTACACTGCTCTTGTTCCAATTACATTTGGACATGTTTATGTACGCGTGGTTGTATTAAACCCAGCAGGACATGCATTCCTGCTATTAGATCCAATGACATTTAATATCAGTTGTCGTTTTACGCAATGATGGCTGAATGGCTAGAACATCACGTTCTCCTTCCGGAGACCCGGGTTCGAATCCTCAGTAAGGTGTGGAGTTTTTTTCCTGCCGGGGCAAAAAAAACACACCCCTAACCATATATAACCCTAAGCATATTTGTGGTGTCTGCTGCACTAGCCAGGCGGGCTTAATTTGTCAGGCTCAAGACTTTACGCAATATAAGGTGCTACATTTATCTGACATTAACTGAAGTAACACATTTATGTTACATGCATTTGCTTGGGGATCAAATTGGCGATGTTTGACAGTTCTGTATTGATGTGCCACGAAGAAGAAGCATTAGAGTTAGGTGGCTGCTAAATTATATTGATGTTAACTCCTTCTGTTCGAAGAAACACGCTAAGTTGTGTTTCGTGTGTAGCCATCAATGTCACATGTGTGCTAGACTGTGCTTCGTGTGTAGCCATCAATGTCACATGTGTGCTTGGCTATACTTCGTGTGTAGCAATCAATGTTAAGTGTGTCAAAGGTTGTGCTTCGTGTGTAGCAATCAATGTAAAATGTCAAAACAATGTTTTCCCGTACTGAATTTGAATAAGGAATACACAAACCACAGACTGTACGATTTATTGCCTGGCATATCTCGCTGCATCTCGCCGGGTACATATTTTAGAAATCACACAACTTAAAGTAAAATAACTAGATAAATCCTTCAAGTTAAAATATATACATGTTCGCATAGTAATGTCAATTGTCTACTACGGCAATTGTAAGCTGATTAACATGTCTTTCTATTTGCACAAAATTGGCCTATGTAGACGAAATATGCCAGGCAATAAATCGTGCAAACTATGGTTTGTGTCTTCGTTATTCATTTGTAAAATGTGTCATAGGTTGTGCTTCGTGTGTAGCAATCAATGTCAAATATGTCATTAGTTGTGCTTCGTGTGTAGCAATCAATGTCAAATGTGTTATAGGTTGTGCTTCGCGTGTAGCAGTCAATGTGAAATGTGTAAGTGGGCTGTTTCATGCATAACAATCAATGTCAAATGCGTGCTAGGCTGTGCTTCATATGTAGTAATCAATGTCACTTTTGTGCTAGGCTGTGCTCCGTGTGTTGCCATCAATGTCACATGTGTACTAGGATATTGTCCATGTGTACCAGTCAATGTTACATTTGTGCTAGGCGATGCTCCGTGTGTCAACGTCGTACATGTGCTAGGATACTGTCTATGTATACCAGTCAATATCGCACGTGATGCATTTTAGGACGTGGCGATTGACCCATACGTTTATGGACCAGCAAACAATCCGTAGGTGATGTGGTCAGTATCACACCGAGCGTCTTTACTTCTCACTATCACAGACAGGAGACGTCACGGCAGCAGCAATACACAATGAAAACATTAACTCCTGTGAAAAAGTGAGAGACAATAAACACAAACACAGTGTGCACATACTTTACAACGAACACAATTGAGGTTCCAAGTTTTGTATTTACCTTTTATGTTGCATAAGCTCCAAAGAGGTTGAATACAAAACTTGGAACGGCAATATTTTCAAAAACTCCAGTCATTAAAAATACACCCTATATGAATCATTATTGATTGCCTGAAAGAGGCTAATGAAACTAGAACACTATATATAACCATAGGAAAGAGACAAACAGCTTTCTTTGGTCATCTGATGAGAACAGAGGCATTGGAGAACATCGTAACAATTGGAAAGATCGAGGGGAAGAGAGGCAGAGGCAGACGAAGAGAAATGATGCTGGATAGATTAAGACCGTGGCATGGAGGAATATCAACAGCAGAGTTGATCCAGAAAACCAAAGCCGAGATCTGTGGAGAGCCATGAACGCTAGCTGGCAAGGCACTTGATGATGATGATGATGATGATGATGATGATGATGATGATGATGATGATGATGATGATGATGATGATGATGATGATGATGATGATGAATCATTATGATATCATACTTTACGTTGAATTCCGTGATAATTTTCCCAGATAAGGGGGGAAATTATAGCGCCTAGTGCGTATTTTCCGTAATTTAAATTCTTCTTTTGCCCTCTATTTCCCATTGAGGCATAGGTCCTCACCAATTCACCACGAGCCCTCCTATCTGTAGCTATCCCATACAGCTCTGACCATGCACTTCCCACATTGTCCATTTCTGTTTCTACTTGTCTTCTCCCTGCGTTGTTTTTGTATGAATGTGTAGGTCTTCCTATATTTATTTCTGCCCTGTGGGTTCCAGATGAAGACTTTCCTAGTTATACTAGTCTCGGGATTTCTCAATGTATGGACTACCCACAGCCAGCGTCGTTTCTTCACCTCTCGGTTCATTGGTATTTGTCTTGTTCTCTCCTTGAGCTCCACAGTGCTGCTGAAATATTCAGCGACAATTGCAAGTCGCGGTGAGTAGGCCGTACCCACCGCCTTGGCAAATGATTAGGAAAGAAAACTGAACTCACGGTTAATTAAGAAACTTTTACTCTGGATGGACTGTGACTAAAGGAAGTAAGTCTAACGGCAATACACTCGTACACACTCATCTCTGAGTTAGGAATGTGCCTCACTAGGTATGACGAGATTCCTTTGAAAGAATGAGGAGCAGAAAAAGATGGAGTAAGAATCCGAGGATTTAACGGCTGAAGCAGCACAGCACGAGGAGAATAACAGAAAAAGAATCAGGAGAAGGAAAAAGAAGCAGCAGCAGAAGCAACAACAACAGCAGAACAACAGCAACAACAACAACAACAACATTAGGAAGAACAAGAAGAAGAAAGAGAAGGACAAAATGATGAATAAGCAGGGCGGAGAGGAAGGCAGAAGCTCAAAAAGATAAGGAGGAATAACACGTGAAGAAGGGCGGAGGAGACGAAGATGAAGAAGAAGAAGAAATTACCTGTCATACATTCAAGTAAACGGGTATGTCTGTTGTGACATGTATCAGTAACATGTACCTCAGTTATAATCTAGCGCTTTCTATTTCTGAAGAAGACGATTTCCTGCCTGCGCTATTTCATATGTCAAGTTGATGTATCGTTACGGGAGCAGGTGAGTAAAAAAGCTGTAAAGTATCTCATTTCAGTTAAGAAGAAAATACAACCTGAAATAGGAGATAAACAATGTGGGTGTGTAGAAGACAAGGGTACAGTAAATGCTGTGTATATATATATACTGAGAGCAGTAATTAAACGTTCTATCAGTGGCGTCACTGGGGTTGGTGTCACCCAGTGCGGTAAACTCTTGGTGTCACCCCTCTAGACTTTCACCATGGTCTTCTTCCGAGTGTTCCTGTACCATATATAATCGCATATAGTAATGTTTGTAATATAAGTCAAAAAGTTAATAAGGACATAAGAAAGAAAACAAATTGAACAATATAACTTCAATACTTCAGGTAAAACATAAATAAAGAACTTCGACAAACTCGGACGAAGTTAAATTTTTGTTATTTTGCTATGTCTGCTTTGTCAAATTTGCAATTTTTTTATTTTGGTGTCACCCCTTGATGGTGTCACCCGGTGCGGCCCGCACCCCCCTAGTGACGCCCCTGCGTTCTATAGAAGTAAATAAAGAGCTACATCTTTGTTTTATTGACTACACAACGGCTTTCGATAGAGTCAGACATGTCAAATGGTAGAGATGCTTGCAGATCTACAAATTGATGGGAAAGACCTCAGACCTGTAAAAAACATATAATTGAAACAATAAGCTTACATCAGAATTGATAATGAAGTAGATCAATATGAGCCTATTAAGAGAGGTGTGAGACAGTGATGCTTATTGTCTCTAGATCCTTTTTCCCTGTATGATGAAAGTATGTTAAGAAATATAGAAGATATGAAAGGAAATATCATTGGGGGACGAATCATCAATAATATTAGATATGCAGATGATACAGTATTGATTGCAGACAATGAGCAAAATCTGCAACATTTAGTAGATATAGTTGTTGCACTCAGTGAACACCTAGGGTTAAAATTGAATTGTAAGAAGACACAGATTATGGTCGTCATTAGAAAGAAGGAAATACCACAATGTAATATACAAGTAAATGGGAATATACTTAAACAAGTGAACTGATACAATTATCTCGGAACAGTCAAAACATCTGATGGGAGATACCTTGAAGTGATTAGAACAAAAATTGCCATGGCGAAGGTGGCATTTTGAGAGATAAAAAACATACTGACCAATAAAAGAATGTCAATTTCCACGAGAAAAAGAACGAACGAATGAACGAACAAACTTTATCTTCAAAGGATTAAGAATTGGACACGCAGGCCCGTCTGACATTCTGCCCCTCTTCTCTCTTTCCTTTTATACGTTATTTCATTCATAGACTACTTATGAAGACAATCTTAGACAACAACAGAACAATATGCAATAAAACGCATGGAAAAGAATCAATAGTACATGAGTCACTAGTCAATTCTTAACATGACCATTATAAATACCTAAGGAAGGGTAACGTACCATACATATGTGAATGTTTATTATACTAGTATTCGTTTGAGGTAATTTTTATTGCTGTTGTTTTGCTTTAGGGTGGCATCTAATCTGTACTGATATAGTGTTAAAACAGATTACGGCTATATTAATTGGTGGTGCCTTTAATTTCTTGTGGAAGATTATTCCATAACTGAGCGTCAGAATACGCTAAACCTGTTTTGTATAACTCTATCCTAGGTTTAGGGACATGAAGTATGTTTAGTCATTCGCTATGT
>JACEFZ010020877.1:20000-47500 GCA_014155875.1 Cepaea nemoralis | reverse complement strand
TCTCGGATTCCCTGATAGAAGATGAGACAGCAGTGAAATGTGGAACGTCAAGTGGCAGTAATAGTAATTTCGAAGATGATTTTCCAACTGCTCAACGCTTCTACCAGCGTGAACTGAATGATCTAATAAGAGATCTATATCTCTCCAAGGAATCTTCAGAACTTGTGGCTTCAAGATTGAAAGAAGAAAAAAAAATTACTGACTGCTAAAACAAAGGTAACATTTATCGCAGTAGAGAGCACGGCTTTCTTCCATTCTGTTGTAAAGAAAACAACCTTGTGCTTTGTACTAATGTAGGAGGTCTTGTAAACGAAATGGGTTAAGTTACACACCAGATGAGTAGCGACTTTTCATTGACAACTCTAAAACAAGTTTGAAATGTGTTGTTTAACACAATGGTAACAAATATGGCTCAATTCCAATTACTAATACTACTACAATGAAGGAGGAGTATGCTGCAATAAGCATAATTCTGGAAAAACTTTAAAATATAACTGGATGGTTTGTGTGGCTCTTAAAATTATGAACTTCTTGCTTGCCCAGAAAAGGGGATTCGCCAAATATCCAAGCTTTATATGTTTGTGGCGATAACAAGGCAAAAGATATGCACTGGACAAAGAAAGAATGAGTGATCACGGGATGATATTAATGTTGTAGATTTAAAAAAATATTGCTATTGAACGAAAAAGAGTTCTACTGCCATCATTACACGTGAAGCTTGACTTGATGAAGCAATTTATTAAGACATTGAACAATGATGGCGCCTGTTTTAATTACTTATGCAGAAAATTTCTGGAATTGGGCATATAAAACTTGAAACTGAAAATGTTTGATGGACCTCAAATTAGGAAGTTAATAAAAAATCCCAATTTTATTGATTCAATGAACAAAACAGAGTATACAGTCTGGTCATCGTTTGTTTTAGTTGCGCAACATTTTCTGGTTAACTTTAAAGCAGACAATTATTCTGATATTGTTGAAAACGTACAGTCGAGGTTTTGTTCATGAGCAAACAATTACACTTCATAACCATTTACATTTCTTTGCTGAGAATCTTGGCCACTTTAGTGACGTGCAAAGTGAATGATTTCACTAAGATATGAAAACAACGGAAGAAAGATACTTGGGACTTTGGGATGCCCAATGATGGCAGATTACTGTTGGATTCTTAGGCGTGACCGTCACATTACAATCCAGGAAGTCCCCGAAAAGAAGCATTTTGTGTGTTCAATATACGAGTATATATTTAAAAATACTAATAATAAAGTTTTATTACATATTTGGTGTTTTATAGGAATGTAATACATGCACAGTAATTATATATAATATGAATGCAGATTGATGGCACCTAACTCTAGGTTTCTACATAACAATTCTTCTACTAAGAAGGTCATTCTTAGTTATCTCAAAAACAAGAGCTGAGAGAAACATATGATTACATTTCTGGGGGGAAGGGGGGGGGGGGGAATCTATTCACAAAATCACCCAAGAACATCTGTCTATCATAGTGTGTGTAGACCAGTGTAATTTGTCATTGTGCTGGTAGTTTTTCTAATAGTGGAATTTAACCAAGGGGGTCTCCGTGGTTGCGGTGTCTAACATGCTTGCACTTAAACCTCCGGCAAAGCTGACGGCGGGGTAATGGGATCATTCCCTACACTGGTCAGTTGGATTTCAGTGTTGACTTCTCGTTCAGAAAGCAATGGCAAACTAACTTGCTACATGTCCTTTACAGGATGCCACAACCAATTCCAGCATTTATTTGATGTATGTGATTAATATGTATGTTGATATCTTGGCAAGTTTTACGTTCAGTAGTTTGTCATTGCTTTATGAACAACCGGCTACCATATCAGCACTTTTAAACCAGCGCGACACAGTCTACTGCTAAATCGGTCACCGGTGTGTTTCGAACGCGGTTAAGCGGCATTACGAATCGCGTCCGGAACGCCAACCCCACGGAGATTAACTAGACAATGTCGGTATAGATGTTTGTCATTGTTTCGAGAACAATTGAAAGCAGCGCAAAGCGGTCTGCTTCCAAATCGATTTCAGCTGATTTTGAACCATCGACTCTTTATGACGGGGATTATAAACCTCCGCTTCTTACTATCCCCTAAGCCACAGCCTAGGTCAATGGCAAAATACTGGACATAAAGTGTCCTAGCAAATCAACCGGGGACTGGGGGTTGATCGCAACGTCCTGCAAAGAACAGGTTACATTGTTTCAGTAGCCAGCTCCGTGGTGAAGGCGTTACGGACCCAGTTTGTAACTCCGCATACCGCGTTCGAAACACAGCTGCGGGCGATTTAGCAGCAGACCACCTTGCGTTGGTTTTATAAAATGATATGTGAGCCGGCCGTTCAGAAAGCAATGGCAAACTACTGAACGTTAACTTTCCAAGAGATCACAAACAAGCAAAAATTGCTAGGGTTGACTGCGACGTCCTATAAATAATACGCAACTAATTTAAAACTACAGGGATTTGTGCTAGAAATGCTAACACTTTCTTAAATCATGTATACACTATTAGAAATAATAAAACAAAGCCTAAAGTCCCTCTCCCGTTTCCGTAAATTAAAGAGAGAGAGAGAGAGAGAGAGAGAGAGAGAGAGAGAGAGAGAGAGAGAGAGAGAGAGAGAGAGAGAGAAAGAGAATAAATAAAATAAACTCTTAGATTTGTAACAGTTGATGCATGTTTACAGTGCGCAATGTGGACTAGTTTTACATATGTTCTTGTATAGCTCGCTCATAAAGCAATGGCAAACTACTGAAAGTTAACTTGCCAAAACATCACAGAAAACCAAAAATTCTGGGATTGACTGAGACGTCCTTTAATGTTATGTAACTATCTCTATTTTACTGAGTGAGATTAAGGTCAGACAATTAATGTACTGCCATCATATTTTTTTTTTTAAATGTATATTTGCGTGCGGGTGCATTTACAATAATAATTATTCTTTATCCCTGTTTGCGTTATTTCTGAAAATGATCACTAGGGTCGAACAGTCGGATTTGTTGCATTGCGTTTGAACTTATTTATTACACCTTTGATTAACCTATGTTCATTGTTATTTTGAAAAATTTTATTTGTTTAATTGTTGTTGTTGTTTATTCTTCCTATTCATTTCTCCACTAAAACTTCTGATCATCTGAGTGTGTTTTTATTGCTTCTCTCTCTCTCTCTCTCTCTCTCTCTCTCTCTCTCTCTCTCTCTCTCTCTCTCTCTCTCTCTCTCTCTCTCTCTCTCTCTCTCTCTCTCTCTCTCTCTCTCTCTCTCTCGCAGAAGATAAACATATCTGTATGTTTCATGTCACATATAAACAGACAGGAACTTTATTCGAGAATGTGCTTGGCAACAGGAGGAAAGCATGAAGGAGGAAGACATATTACATGCCAGATAACATCAAGAGATGGACTACAATAATGTTATATGAATGCACCATGAAGACACCGGGCAGAGAGAGTTGTACACTCATCATATCAGACTTTCAATGTGGAATCACGAGCAAGTATTTCATCAGGTTCCCCGTTTGTAAAATCTCCCAGCTTGATTGAAGCCCGGTCTACCTGAATCAGATATCTACACCGTATATTTAAACTACTTTGTCCCAATACATCACGAGTTAAAGCTCAGTAAACGAACGTTTACACCCTGCAATTTCTGTAAATGTAAACCCATAAGCCACAAACATTATGTTGCATGATTTATTGCCTGTTATATTTCGCTGCATCTCATCAGGTGCAACTTCAGTTATCTATCATATGATGTGAATAAATTAATAATTCCTAAGTTGAAGTATTATTCATTTATTCACCTTATATGATATATAACCCTGCACTATGTACCTGATGAAATGCAGCGAAATATGGCAGGCGATATATTGTTTTAGCTTCTGAGTTTTAATTCACTAAAATAATACATTGTTTTGAATTTCTCTAAACACATATTTTGATCAGATGGGAAGGAAAAACAATAATTTAAAGTGTTAATATACACATATACACTCAATGACCAATGATCAAGTCCTACAAGAAACAAATAAACACCGTAAACTGATTAGAGAAATTAGACGTAGACAGTCAACATATTTTGGACACATTATAAGAAGAAATCAATTGGAAAACTTGGTGACAACTGGCAAGATTGAGGGGAAAAGAACAAGAGGAAGGCAGATAAATAAATAGCTGGATGGCTTGGTCACGCTTTATGGTCGAGACAAGAACAAAATTATGGTCCAAAACTCTGGTGATCGAGTGAGATTACGAAATATGACCGCCATAATGAAAAGCATGTCGCATAATGATGATACATCTTTACCTGTTATCTTTGTGCTCAGTCTAAAATTGTTAATGCGCTGTTTTACTTCCAGTTTTTGTTAACTGTATTGTATTGAATTACCTGTATTCTGTTAATGCTGAAATCAAATAGCCGTAACGTACATATGCTAGTTTGAATAAAAGTGTTTTAGAACCGTATTATACGAGCGGAAGTCAATAAGGAAGTCACAAATGGCTGTAGAAAAATAACTAAATATGATAACAACTTGAAAACAGTTTATTCTCTTATACATACATTGTCCCTTTATTTCTCAACATAATTTCCACCAACAGTGATGCACTTATCCCATCGTTTTATCAGTCCTCCCAAACCGACTGCATAGAGCTGGGTGCTCTGTTTTCTAAACCACGTTTTCACTTCACATTCAACTTCGGCGTCATTCGCAAAATGTCTCCCGCCAAGGTGAGTTTTCAGTGGACCAAAAAGGTGGATATCGCTAGGGGCTAAGTAGGGGCTGTAAGGTGGATGTTCTGGAATTTCCCATCTTAATTGGTTAATTTTATCCTGCGTTAATCGAGCCGTATGTGGTCTGGCATTGTCACGAAGAAGCTTCACTTCTCTAGTTAGCAGTCCTGGAAATTTCAATCAATCATGCATTATGCTGTATGCTGAACTATGTGAGCATCCTATTTCAGATGCCACAGAGTCTATCGTTACTCACCTGTCACCTCTAATAATCTCCTCCACCCGCTGTATGGATGCTTCTGTTGCAATCTCAACAGGACGACCATATCGGATTTCATTAACAATTATAGAGCGTCCTTGAGAAAATTTGTCTACCCAGCTATGCACCGCTTTACGGGACAAACATTTGTCAGCATAAACAGGAAGCATTTCCTTACGAAAGTCCTTTGCAGGCAGTCTTTTTGCCCACAAAAAACGCACAACACCACGTTGCTCTTTGGATGTACACGTCGTAAGTACAGTCGCCATTTTGTTTATGCGCTGCGCATGCGCATGCGCATGCGCATGAAACACGTAGCGCCACCTGACGAACTGGAATATAAAGTTTGATGTTGCTGTCACATAATGACACCTGTAGAAAACACGAACTACTTTTACCTGCCATCCCACAGAACTGTGTGACTTACTTATTGACTCGCCCTCGTAACATCGTGAGCGGGTAGAAATGGCAACGAGGATATCTCGAAACAAACTAATTCACACAGTGAACTAGTTACTGCCATCAGAAGAGGGCAGTTCACATTCTGTGGGCATGTCATGTAAAGAATATGTCATCATAACAGGAAGGTTAGAGAGAAAGCGAGGCAAGAGAGACCAAAAGAGAAGATGCTGGGCAATTTGACATCATGACATGGAGGAACATCGGCATCATTTAAAATTACCATGGTAAACAACTAATATTACTGTGCGAACATGTGCATATTTCAGCTTGGACGATGTATCTAGTTATTTTACTCTATGTTGTGTGACTTCTTCAGTATGTACCTGACGAGATGCAGAGAAATATGACAGGCAATAAATCGTACAATCTATGGTTTGTGTCTTCGTTATTCAAATTCCCTACGGGAAAACATTGTTTTGATTTTCTGGAACGTCACCTCACATTACCGCTTGTGAATCGATTAGATGGATTACTCAAGCTGAAGTGTAAAATATCCATGCAAGATTGTCGATTGGGATTTCTCAAGGGAATGCCTAAGATCTGGAATATTTCCTCACCAGCATTTCAGATCTCTGAGAGTCGACAGAATATGTCCAACAGGAAAAAAAAACCTAAGACGACTGACCAAAACAAACAGATAGAAGAAACCCAGTCCAAGATGATCAACCTCAAGCAAACACAGAGTTCTGTGTATTATGTCACCAAAGTATTAAGCTTGTATGGCCACTTAAATTTAGCTAAATTCTGCCCAGAAACAGTGTAAAAGGTTAAAATCGCAGAGAATGCTAGCCTCAATAAATCATTGAGTACTGTAAAGATATTAACGTCGGTACTGGAAAACCAAGAAAAATATGCGAGGAGTGTATCGTCGTACGTTCTGAACAATATTGAAACTGAGGCCCTTGCATACAGATAAAAATTCTGCATAAAGCCCTAAACACATCAACCGCATTGAGTCGCAAGCACAGTTTGAAATGTTGTTTGATCATGTCTCCAAGTTATCACCTACTTCTGCTGAGTCGGTCGTGTGGCTGAAGGCCAAACTGGTAGATTTAGAAAACCAGTATCGCACAACACCCTCTAAACAGACATGTCCGCTGACCAACGAACACCTTAGTACATTAAAAGCATTAAAGGCTAACAAGACCGCTGTATTACTGAAACCAGACAACGGAAGTTGTGCAGTATTGATGGACATGTCAGACTACCAGAGTAAAATGGAAGCGATATTATTGGATGAATCTATATTCAGGTTAGATCAGTGTTTGCCAACCTTTTTTGTGTTATGCCCCACCCAAGCCTTTCTAAAATTCTTATGCCCCCCCCCCCCTCCTCAACATATACATATTTTGTAATATTCAAAACTTGAAATATTCACTAAAGAAACTTGAATGATAAGTTTGAGGAAGAAATCACTAAGAAATTATTGAGCAATCACAGTAAGTAAGTTTTCAAAACATATAATGGAGAACTGAAATTTAAGTACAAAATAATTTTAATGACAGATTTTTCTATATTATTTTCATTGTTAGTAATTATTTATTATTTACATATAGTGAGATCCTTGCGCTTGATGCTTGCTGCAAAGAGATTTTATGTCAGGTCCAATTTAGTTAACTTCAGCCTCAAGTCTCCCCATTCTGTTATATCCAGCCGATTTCCTTTTTTTTTTTTTTAGCAGCAAATCATTTATGGCACTAAATCCGCATTCAGCTAAATATAAAGATGGAAACGGTAACAATAGTTCTCTTGCACTGGTGGTTGTATTTGAATATTTCTTCTTCTTCTTCTGCGTTCATCCGGAGTTTTTTTTTATTTTTTTCGGAAGTGATTTCGTTGTGTCTGTTTACAGCAGAGCTGTGTTCTTGCGCCGTTAGGCCGACACATTCGACTTCTGCGGGTATTTGTTGACCGAGTTAACCTTCCCGGCATTTGGATATTTGATTTAGGTTTCCTCACAAAGGCATGCCATCGCTCCTTTTATATTAAATAAAGTTTTAATTGACTCATCATTTTACATTTCTGTGAGTTCTTCATTATACTGCATATTTGACATATCAGACAAATTTACAAACATTGGCTGCATGATCCAAGTTGGGAAGTTATTTATTTAATATATTTAGTTTTTCAAAGATATCGGCTAAATAACTCACAAATGCCTTACCATCGACCGTTAACAGATTTTTCATTTCAGGTTTGTCGCTTAAATAATCACTAAGAGTATCAAATAGTTCCATAAATCTTTTCAAGCAGTTCCCTTTCGAGAGCCATCTTACTTCAGTGTGAAGTATAAGTCTCATATTGTCTTCATTTTGTTCTTCACAAAATAACGTGAAGAGACGTTCACATTTGGCACTAGCTTTAATAGCATTGATGCACTTTATAACTAAAATTAGTACTTCATTTAGAACAGGCGAAATGGTTTTAGCTGCCAGGTTTTCCCTGTGAATAACACAATGCACAAGAAGCATTTCTAGATTCTCATCTTTCATCAATTTTAAGCAACCATGTTTCTTCCCCATCATATTAGGAGCACCACAATCCATTCATTAGGTACAGAACCACACTGATTCCTATCCCAGCAGTAAAAGAGCCTGTTCCTCTGTACGCCAAAAACAATTGTATTTACCAATTCACATGTAGGCGCCAGTCTACCTACATCGGCAGAACAGAATAACAGTTGAATAAAAGAGTGTCTGAACACATACCTCAATGGATCGACAAGATACTACATACAGGCGATGGGAGCCTAGTGGGGCCGACACACCGGAAGCTTCCCGCTTCATCAATTGCTAGGCATATGCTGGAAAGCGGCCATGTGATCGATAGAGACAGGGACTTTCGCGTGTTGTTTAACACACAAAATACTCGATTGTTAAAGTTTGCAGAAGCAATAATGATTAATCTACACAAGCCAGTATTGTGCAAACAGAAAGACATGTTAGTCAGTTTATAATTACCGTGGTAGACAATTGACATTACTGTGCGAACATGTGTATATTTCACCTTGAAGGATTTATCTAGTTATTTTACTTTACGTTGTGTGAATTCTGCAGTATGTACCTGACGAGATGCAGCGAAATATGCCAGGCAATAAATAGTGCAATCTATTGTTCGTGTCTTCGTTATTAAAAAACAAATATGAACTGGAGTAAATGTAGACTAAAAATGCATATTTAAATATGTATGGCACATGTATTTATATTTCAACTTGAAGGATTTATCTAGTTATTTTACTTTACTTTGTGTGATTTCTGCAGTATGTACTTGACCAGATGCAGCGAAATATGCCAGGCAATAAATTGTGCAATCTATTGTTCGTGTCTTCGTTATTAAAAAATAAAAATGAACTGGATTAAACGTAGACTAAAAATACATATTTAAATATGTATGGCACATTTACCCAACCGTTAAAAAAAAAAAAAAAAAACTTTTTCATTTTACAAACTTTTTTGTATTTGCCCCCCTAAACAATCGAATTGCCCCCCTGTGGGGCCCCACGTTGGGAAACACTGGGTTAGATCAAACAGTAAACTAGTCGAAGGACCTGGATACAAAAATAAGAAAAGATATCCAGTCACTTGTGAATGAGGGACTTATCCGTGAGGCCACTGCAAAAATGCTCACACCACGTGGCTCCCAAACTCCTCAAATGTACGGTCTATCCAAACTTCATAAGCCGGGAATCCCGCTAAGACCGATCCTGTCCATGGTTAACTCTGCACAACAGCGGATGGCGAGATGGCTAGCCGAAATTGTAAAGCCAGTACAACAGTCGTTTGATCCGAAAATACATAGAGATACATTCGAGCTGGTGGAATTATTGGAGACATAAATAATAAACACATGGCATCCATGGATATAGCCTCCCTTTTCACCAACGTTCCATTATATAAGACAGTGAAAATAATAAGTGAACGCATTAGAGACAAACAACTAAAATTAGGTATACCAACATCTATTCTGGAGAGGCTACTATTACTATGTACTGTCAATATAAAATTCAATTTTCTGAATAAGTCATACCGCCAAATTGACGGAGTGGCCACGGGGAGTCCTTTTGGTCCTATTCTAGATGACATCTTCATGGAAAATTTAGAAGAAAAGAGATCCTCAGACATTAACAACCTGGTCTTCTACCGTCGTTATGTAGACGATATATTAATTATCACCACAGACGAGCTACAAGAAACATCGCTCCAGGCCATAATGAACATGGCGCATAAAAACATCTCTCTATTTATGGAATACGAACACAACGAAACATTGCCGTTCCTGGATATCCGAATGAGACGTAGAGCAGACGGCATAATTCAAAGATAATGAACATGACGCATAAAAACATCTCTCTATTTATGGAATACGACAACAACGAAACGTTGCCGTTCCTGGATATCCGAATGAGACGTAGAGCAGACGGCATAATTCAAAGATAATGAACATGACGCATAAAAACATCTCTCTATTTATGGAATACGAACACAACGAAACGTTGCCGTTCCTGGATATCCGAATGAGACGTAGAGCAGACGGCATAATTCAAAGATCGGTGTACCGCAAAGACACGTGGACTGGCCAATATTTAAATTTTCATAGCTTCGCACCTGTCCAGTACATATTGGACTTAGTACGGACTCTGTTTGACCGTGCTAGTAAGATATGCACCCAGGACACACTGACAGAGGAAATTGAAACTCTGAAAAATGTCTTACATCTGAATGGGTATTGCAGAGGATTTATAAAGCGCCACTGCCAACAGCAGAAACCAAAATCAAACGTAACCACAGTCCCTAAGCTCAAGGTATTTATCGAGCCAACCTTTCGAACGGATGACGTAATGCAACGTCTACAGGACCGGCTCATTACAGCAGTCGGCGGAACATTCTGTGCTGCAACTCCAGTTATTAGGTGCAGAACCACACCTATTCCCACCCCAGCAGTAAAAGAATCTACCCCTCTATATGCCACATCCAACTGCATTAACCAATTCACATGCAGGTGCGAGTCTATCTACATCTGCAGACCAGAACGGCATCTACACAGCAGGTTTGTTGAACACATACCAAACTGGATTGAAAAGATACTACACACAGGCGATGGAATCATGGGAAGGCTGACACACCACATTTATAAACTTCCGGCGTCGTCCATTGTACGTCATGTCTTGGAAACCGGTCATGTAATTGAATGGGACAGTGCTTTTCGCGTGTTTTTCTATACACAAAATAGTAGTTTGTTAAAGTTTGCTGAAGCCCTAATGATTCATCTACATAGGTCAAATTTGTGCAAACAGAAAGACATGGTAGTCAATTTAAAATTGCCATGGTAGACACTTGATATTACTGTGCGAACATGTGTATATTTCAGCTTGAACGATGTATCTAATTATATTACTCTACGTTGTGTGACTTCCGCAGTATGTACCTGACGAGATGCAGCGAAATATGCTAGAAAAGAAATAAATTGGAGAACTTCGATAACTGGCAAGATTGAGGGGAAGAGAACAAGGGGAAAGCAGAGAAGTAAATACCTGAATGGGTTGGCCACATGTCAAGACAAGAACACTGAGCTGATCCACGACTCTGGTGATTGATTGAGATGGCGAAACATGACCGCCTACACTTATCGGCATGGCATATAATGATGATGATTCTGATGATGTACAGGTACAGACCAGTAAAAACCAATTCCAAACCTACAGATCAAGCTGAAGCTAGCAGAGGTCAACAAGTCAAAAAGCAGGCCAGTGTCCACCCGTACACAGATCCTGGAGAGGAATAGCAGGCTGATGGCAGAGATAGGAAAGCCTCTCCGAAAAATGGAAGAAGGAGGTAAGGAACAACCCCTATGGACGAGTCATGATAAGGTACGCCCGGAGCTGCATGGGACCATCACTGTCAGACTGAAAAGCACAAGGGAATCCCCACCACCTGGCAGAATGTAAAGAACGCAAAAGTAAAGAATATAGGACCGCAAAACAGGTTCCTCGATTATAACCACAGCTTTATAAATCAGGTTGAACGAGATCGAAATTATAATTTATTTTTCCTCAAACGAACGAACGAAGCTGTAATATGCAGGTGTTCATCGTTCTATTTACTGTTTGTAAACGCGTATAGTTTAGATCATGTGGTTCCCAAACTTTTAAAGCAGAGGGCCATATCTACTATTTTCAGTAGTTAAGCGGGCCACAACATTATAAAATTTAAAAAGTCGTGCAATATCATTCTTATCTTTCTTAGCTTTCGTCAACAAAATTCTAAAACTTTAAAGGCAGTCAGTGTCAGTACTACAATGCAGTCGTGTTTTTTTTTTGGGGGGGGGGGGGAGGGGGAAAGGGGGGGGGGGGTTAAAATCAAAAGTTCATTTAACAATACATTTTAAATCAGTTTCGAAAATCACTATTAATGAATTAATTTAAAATTGTAACTGTTCTTCATAAACAGTTATTTAAGTTCAGATGCCAGTTTATCAATGTCTGGGCACAAAGTCATAAGCGCAGCTAGGTTACTGTCAGTGAGTCTGGAACGTTGCTTGTATGTTTTTTTTTTCTTTTTTTAATAACGATCATTGCGGAAATGACTGCTCGCATCTTAAGTCGAGCCAAAACGACAAATGTATCTCTGAGCAAACGAATGCAAGTGTTCAAATTGTTCAACAGGCAATAGTCGCCAGAATAAAATTATATGATCAGCTGAAGGTGAAGCAGGCAGCTCCAGAAATTTACTTCTTAGTGCAGAATTGCATTTCAAATCAATACTTCGTGCTGAAGGTTTCACTGTAATTGGCAGAGCTTGGCATCAGAAAATACGAACGGATTTATGAAGATGGCAAAATTATCATTGTCAACAACCCATGTGTAAGGCATCATCAGATTACTTCTCCCACACCACACAAGAAACTTGCAAGTCGTGTGAGAGGAAATAAATGATACATTTTATTGCCGTTGGCTCTTTACAAGTACATAACAGTCGCTATCAAACCACACACAAAGCCACAGAATTGCCTATCACTAGTTTTCTAAACCCTAATGCTAATTTCTATCTACTTGGCTACACAAAACTCCTATCAACACTAAACGAGGTGCTCGCTACAAAGTCAGTCCCCAGTCTGACTTTCTTACTCGCGTGGCTACACAGCACGCGGAAGGACCTTGAGGTGTCCTTCGGCTTTTTGCGTGCCGTTACACCTGGCACGCTTACATTAGCTGTCTCTTGTTGAGTGGCAATCGTGGCTATCACGTAGGCGTGATTCTGTCGTGACCAGAGTGCTAACTATCTGGTCAACGTCTCCGTGTCTCATGAGAGAACTAGTTAATAGTCCCCCATTCTATCACCTACCCTGCCCTTATATCGGGGCACTGTATCACCTCTAATCTAATTGAGGTTGACCACTCTTCCCGGTGGTCTTCTATCTTGAGGCAGACCTCCGGCCTTTATGTTCCAGTCTTTGACACACACCCTCCCCTCCTGTGTTGCGTCATCAACTTTGACTCATTGGTTGTGACGCAAGGGGTTTCTAAAAAATTAGTGTCTCTAATTTTTTGTCAAAGACTGTAGATAACCTGGCTTTGGGTAACTCCATAGACTTCTACTGACTAATGTCACAATGTAGTATCACTTTACTTGGCTACTGGCAATCGCCACAAACTTGTCTGGTTGGCGTGAGCCCTACTCTCATTCGTAATATTATATTAATTAAGAGGTATGTCTGAACCGGACCGTTGTCTTATAAGACCTGCCCTCAAATAGTAAATTAACTTACTACCCATACAAAGTTGACTTTCTTAGGGTCAACACATGAATTGCTTCATGTCCCCCCTATAATATTAAACAACCATTACCCAAGCTGTGTGCGACAGGCTTTACCTACTCGCTTCCGCGTGTAAAGTTATCTTTCACTGTTAAGTTAGTGTTTCGTTGTCTATTATGTTCCCTGACCCGGAGTTATCTCCCTTTGATCTACAAAATATGTATGCAATTTATATGTTTGTTTTTCTGGTTGTTTGCGTGTTTGGATGTAATTAATAATATAATCTAACTTCTAACATGTGTATCTAACTATCATGTGTATGTAAGTTAGTTTTCAAGTGCCATAATTCGGTTGAATGAGGTCACAAACGAGTGTATAACACTAATTAGTGACTACATTTCCGTCTTATGAGACTTAAAATACTTTTTCTAAGATCTAAACTAAACTACACACAACACATTCATCACAGCACACTTTCAACATCGAAAGCAAACATTTGACAAAAAATAAAAAGTCGCGTTGAGCGGCAGAAACATCCGCTGACCGATCTCACTCTCTCTTGTATAATTTACATTCGCTCTCACTTTCACACTTCTGTCACACATCTTTAACTTTCACACTTCTATCACACATATTTCACCCTCCCAATTATTTAAAAACCTTGGAGTGACACTGTACAAGTTTGGCTCAGTTTGAGAAAGTTGAGCTCAATGACTGTGCGTAAATCGCTGCACGAGTCATGTATATACAACATATTTACATGTAAGAGCAAGGGTTGATGGTTTGTACCCTGGTATTATGACCAACTATATTTTACTGTAATAATACTCTACATACTGACATACTCATACTACTTCTATAAATGTGTACTTAATGTGTTAACTATTTTAATCTATTTTGCCACATTACTCCTAAGATATGCTTACATTAATCTTAATATTTATCTAATTTAAGGGATGTAATCTAATTATTTAAAATGGCATAGATGTGAGATGAGTTATGTACCTTTCTGAAATGGGTAATCTGAAATGTAATAAAATTATAACTAATGTTTTTAGATGCAAAAAAACATATTTGACTGATATTCTTATCTAAATGGTGTAAATGATGTATGTTTAATTGTACACTATTTTTATCCTATTACGGTGTAAACTAATCATACTACTAACTGATCACGTTTGTTAAATGGAATGGTTTATTAAGATGGAATGAAATCAACTGAAATGAAACAAAGTGGAATGTATTAAACTAAATGGTATTATTCTTATCTAAACTACTATCTATTGTACTTTTAAGGTAAGTAAGTGGGTAAAATAATGATTTATGTAAACTACTAAAAAAAACAATGAAACTATTTTATTTGCTAACTCTAAATGTAAATTAAAGTTACCTAATCTACCTATAATTTATCACTATATTAAAACGTTATAATACATATCACAATAAGTATATATATACATGGTATTTAAATACCCCAGATTAGTTGTTGCCCCAATGTTCAGAAATTGCTTTAATTGGCATATTATATAATTACACTTGTCCTGGGTATATTAAATACATTACACAGTCATACTTGTGTCCTATGGGTATTGCACCTGTAGAGTTCGCTTGTGTCGTAGACCAGTATTTTCGTGTCTGTATTTATGTACTGTTCTGACACTGTTTTTCTCTGCTTAACACAAATGATTCACCGGAACACATATGGAGCTTTGTAAATAACGAGCTGTTCCAGTTCACACGGTGATATATTTGTTTTTCGGAGCACAGTTCTTCTTTTGATGTCTACGGACACATGGTAGTTCACTGTTCTTAGTACATAGTTCAGCACGTAATATTTATGTATTAGTATAAACATTTCAAATAGAATATTTTAATGTACTACTACTCTATTACTCTACACTCTTATGTGGAATCTCTGGTATTTCTACCTCAGATGGTCGACTAAGGGTATCAGCCAGAATGTTGTCCTTACCCTTAATATGCTCTATACTAAAAGTATAGTTTTGTAGAATTAGCGACCACCTGTATATACGGTCATTCCGATGCACACCACTTTGTATGACCGTGATTGGGGAGTTGTCAGTCTGGACAATGAAGTGAACACCCGCTAGAAATCGATGGAGCTTCCTCACCGCATAGATGACGCTTAGGGCTTCCAACTCTGATATGGAATATCTGGACTCAGCAGGTGTGATCTTACGGCTCACGTAGCAAATCGGGTGGAAGATGCCATCATAAAATTGGCCTAGTACTGCAGCGATGGAGATTCTGCTGGCATCTGTCCTAAGATAATAAACGAGCCTAGGATTAGGCAAGCGGAGGATTGGTACATTACTAAACAGGATTTTCAATTTTGACAATGCAGAAATTAATAATGCATCTTTGACATCTAATTTTACAGATGCTTTTAAAAGATTGGAAAATACACTTGTAATTTCCGCTAAATTTGGTATGAATTTGCTATAGTAATTTACTAACCCCAAAAGGCTTCTGACCTGCTTCTTTGTGGTAGGCATGGTCAGGTTAATAAATTTTGTAATAATTCTATTGTCAGTCTTAAGTTGACCTTGTGAAATGACATGACCCAAAAAGTCAATTTCTTTTAGGCCCAATTCAACTTTGCTCGGTTTGACAGTGAGACCGAAGAGTCGCAACCTATCAAAGACATGTCTTAGTTTCAGTAAGTGTGTTGTCCAGTCATCAGTATGGACACATATATCATCTATATAAGTCACTGTATTTGTCACTCCATGCAGTAGATCTCTAGTTAAGCGTACGAAAGTTGCAGGAGCATTTCGAAGTCCGAAAGGAAGAAAACGCCACTCGTAAAGTCCTAAAGGTGTTGAAAAAAGCAGTAAGATGAATAGGATTGAGTCTGCATAGGGACCTGCCAATATCCCTTAGTAAGATCTAATTTAGAAAAGATTTTGGAGGTGGACATGTCAAGGATAAGATCTTCGCAGGAAGGAATTGGTTCTGCGTCGATCTTAGTGACGTTGTTGAGCTTTCGATAGTCCACACACAGACGAATTGTGGAGTCTTTTTTCTTAACTAGGACGATTGAAAAGGAGTACTCAGATGTAGATTTCTGGATGATCCCACTAGCTTCTAAATTAAGAATTTCCTTATTTAGATTTTCTCTATAGCTGAGTGGGATAGAGTACGGCCTGCATTTGATAGGCTTAGAGTCCGAAAGAAGAATGGAGTGCTCGATTCTGTCCGTCCTACCTGGAATGTCAGAAAATATGTCTTTATACTCTGTCACTAATTGTACTAATTGTCGTCGTTGACTGTCTGTTAGTCCCTGTTCTATCTGTATGCTATCCATTGTCGCAGTCTTGTCTACAATGGGAACAGGTAGTTCCATTCCGTCGTCGTCTACCTGATTCAGTACGGTGGTGGTGCTAAGTGCGTATTCTGTAAGCTCACTAGGTGTATGGATATCGTCGGATTTGCCAGTCTCGCTAACTAGTGTAGTTGCGTTGTGTACGTCTGTCGTCTGATCACTAAATGTGGGTGCACTGTGTTCGTCTGTCTCTACTTCTGTCTCTTGTCGTGAAAAGTAAGGTTTCAGCATGTTGACATGGAATATCTTTAAGTGTCCGTTTATTGATATTTCATAGTCAACATCTGAAATTATACGTACCACCTTGAATGGCCCTTGCCATGAGGTCAATAATAAATTTCGTTTGTCTGGAAGTAACAAAAGTATGTCTTGATCTGGTTCAAGATCAATTGTTCTCGCACCTTTGTTTGCGTATTGGCGGTAGATTTGACCCTTCCTCTCCAAAGCTGCCTTAGCTATAATACACGATTTCATGATTTTGTCTCGTGTTTCTGTCACCATTTCGTAAGGTGTTTTTGGGGTGGGAATTTCAATGGAATTAGTTATTACCTGATGATAAATGGTTAGGGGTCCACGTGGGTTAGCCCCGTACACTAATTCAAACGGTGAGAAACCCGTGCTTGAATGGGGAATCTCCCTATAGGCGAACAGCACTGTTGGTAACAGTGTATCCCAATCAGCTGGGTTTTCTGCTGTCACCTTAGCCAGCATATGCTTAAGATCTCCGTTAATTTTCTCTACTATTCCATTGCTGGCTGGATGGTATGCTGTTGTAAAATGTTGTTTAATCCCTAACATTTTTGTAAGGGCTTGCGTTGCAGCCGATATGAATTGAGTTCCACGATCGGATATTATGGTCCGTGGAAATCCGAATCGTGAGAACAGGTGTAGAAATACATTGGCAACGTCTTTGGAGGTGATGTATTTCAAAGCTACTGCCTCAACCCACCTTGAACATAGGTCGACCATCGTTAATATGAAGCGATTTCCTTTGCTGGACACCTGATTCAGGGGTCCAACAATATCTACCGCCACAATATCAAATGGCCTAGAAGCCAGTGTAGAAGGTTGTACTTCAGCTGTAGGATGTTTACCCTTACGTACTAATTGTTGACAGACATTACAAGAACGACAAAATAATTTTATATCATTGCAAAAACCTGGCCAATAAAAATGAGCCTGAATTCTGGCCCTGGTTTTGTCGTATGCAAGGTGACCAGCAAACGGTGACTCATGTGCAATCTTTAGCACAGTAAGGCGGTGTTGTACAGGTAACACCGTTTGCTGAATCTCATGGTTACCAGTTGTATAATATCTAGTAAGAATGCCATTATTAAGCCTAAAGAACCATGATGCGTTTTTGGTCACTTTGGCTCTTTCTTTCAATAATTTTAAATATGGAGACACACTAGGATCAGCTTTCTGCTGTTCTATGAATTTCTGTCTGTTGGTATCATCTGTGCCAGTTGGAGAAAGCAACAGTAGTCTTTCATCTTGTAGTGTGTCTTGATGTTTTGTAGCGTCTGCTCTGGTTGTTGCATTAGCTGCATTTAATCTTTCCCATGCAGCTATTTCATCGCTAGTACATTGTTTCAGTTGGGGTAAGCAACCCAAAATTAAATCAGTACAAGGGTTGTCAAGTATTGCACAAGTACAGGTACCAGAAAGGAAAGGAGTGTTAATACGGGCTTTGGCCAAAGGGTAAATTTCAATGTTACCCGAAAAGGTTCGGCATTTGACAGAGTCACCTGTATAGTCATCTGGACTCACCAGTTCCTTTCTAAGACCAATAAGGGTGCTGCCGCTGTCCAGCAAACATTGGCATGGTCTATCGTTGACCATTGCATTGTGGAACACCAAATTGCCTCTGGAGGCTAATGCTGCATTTACATTCTCAGTTGAGAACGGTACTGTATGTCCACATTCTAATTTTCCGTCTGCATGAAATTGGTGACATCGTTCACAACTGTCAAAACTTAATATATCGTTTATACAACACACATCTTCAGATTGGTTAACAGGTAAATCATTTTCAACCTCACACTCAGTCTCACTACCACTATCAGAAGATGTATCAATCAAAATAGCATTGTTGGCTTTCATACGTTGGCGGCCCAGGCACTTATTTGAATAATGGCCGTAGCTGGAACAAAAGAAGCATTTGATTGCACGCCTGTATGCAGATCTTTTGTTTTGCTGCTTCTTAATAACATTTTCAAGATGCGCCGGATAATTTGGCGATTTGTCACACATCGAATAAGTGTCATGCAAAAGTTGACAATAAATACATTTTGACACTTTCCTATCTTTCTTGTCGATTTTCTGAAAGGGTTTTCTCTTACTCTGATAGTTTTTAGGTTGGTCTTTCACAAAAGAAACTACTTCAGAGTCATTTGAGGTCTTAAAAATATCTCTGTTGGAAGAAAAATATGCAGACCCTTTCTTTTCGAACTGCTCTATGTTCTCAATGTCTGACTGCTGCAGAAATTTAGCAAAAGGAGATGGTATAGTGGATATGACTTTATCCATGGCTATTAAATTTTTAAGTCTGTCAAAGTCTTTTCCTATGTTAGCTGCTTTAAGCCACCTATTTAGTACACTCTGAACATTTGAGACATAATCAATGAAAGTCTCACTAGGTTTAGGTTTTAAATTTGAGAACTGAACCTGATACCCAGGGGCATCAAGTAAAAAGTGTTGCATTATCCTATCATGAATGTACTGATAGTTAGATCTAAGATCAGTTGGTATTGATTCTATCACTTTAAGGGGCTCACCACTCAGGTTCTTCATATAAATCATAGCCCACATTTCTATTGGAACTTGGTGATATTTAAACTGATACTCGACATTTTCTGTCCAGGCTGATATGGAATCTTCTTTACAATATGGTTTGATAATATTTTTGTATTTGTTGAACTTATTTCCCTCTTGTTGACTTTTTAGTTTAGTGGCAGAGATTTATGCGTGTGAGTCTACATCCATACCTTTCATCTTCAACTGTGTCTCTGATTCTACTTGAATTTGTTTTTCCTTAACTCTTGCCATTTCATCTATCTATTTTTGCTTTAGTTCTCTTTCTTGATCTAATTGCTTCTGTTTTAATTCTTTCTCTTGATCTAATTGCTTTTGCTTTAAATCTAATTCCTTCTGTTTAATTTCCTTATCTTGTTCTAACTGTCTTTGTTTTGTTATCTCAGCTAGTTCTGCAATCTCCTTTAGGTGTTGTCTTTCTCGTGCTCGTTCATCTCTTTCTGCATCCTTTGCTTCTTTAAATTTCTTATCAGCATATTCTTCTAGCTCTTTACCTGTGTATTGCATTTCTTTGCCTGCTTTTACGAAATCAGCTAAAGTAGCCATGATGTTAGGTAATTAGCTAGTGTTGACCTACCCTGAACTCTTTAATCACTTATTTTTCTTTGATATGTTATGGTTCTTAATATCTGAGCACTACAACTTGTATTCTTTGTTTATACTCTGGAAAATTTTAATTCTGAAAACACAGAGCACAAAAGTATGCTAATGCATCACAAGCTGAAAAAGAGATGCACTATTAATCACATTGCATGCCAAATATATTGAGTATACTCAACTTAATGTTCCCGAGAATCAGGAACAACCATCCGGTAACACAGGTCACCTTGTTTGGCACTTCGGCATAGACACAAGTTTTCTAATCAGGTCACCTGTTTGGCACTTCGGCATACACACCAATTTTATAATCAGCTGTTGTTCACCCTGGTTTACAGAGCAGCAACAATTAACAAATAGTAAACGACATATTATTCGACAATTTGGTACAATCACAATGACATGCCCACGAACAAAACAGAATATAGTTTACTTAATATTAAATTGTCAATGTCCTGTCTTCGTTCTACCTTTTTATGCCTTTCGTCACTAACCTAGTTTAATCTATGCAAGTGTTGTGCAGACCAAGTCTAATTTGCATGGCCAAAAGTAGTGCCATCGTGACGGTAAACACAAGAAAAAGTACGAAAACAAAAATTCAATAACTGCTTTGAAATAAATAAAATATATTAATATTGTTTAAATAAACAAATATATTCAATTACTAACTCAAATAAACAAATAATAGGTAATATAAAGCACCGATTCAGGCGGGCAGCAGCTTAACGATTTGTAAACATTCAGATGCTGAATGCCAATGGCGTAGAACAACTGCTTGTCAATCGTAACACGTCAGAGGCGCAGCGCTATGTTTTGCTTGCAAAAATCGATAATGTTGCTGGCTGTGTATCGCTCCGCCAAGAATCATTTTTGATAGTTATTCATAAATACATAAATAATTACATGAATAAATAAAAGAAAATAATAATATCAATACTTACACCCTTGAAGAACACATGATTTAAGTATATAATATTTTACTAAACACAAATAAGCATTATTTCGTCACGATAGGCACAGTTTAGTTAGCAACTTTGTCCTAGTCTGCACACGTCATCGTCACTGACACAAATTAAATTCACTACTTCACTATTTGTAAACTTAGTTTAGAGCCGTGGTTGAGTGTATTAGCTTGACTCTTTCGTCCAAGCCACACTTCTGACACCACATTAATCTTTGCCTGTCAACAACCCATGTGTAAGGCATCATCAGATTACTTCTCCCACACCACACAAGAAACTTGCAAGTCGTGTGAGAGGAAATAAATGATACATTTTATTGCCGTTGGCTCTTTACAAGTACATAACAGTCGCTATCAAACCACACACAAAGCCACAGAATTGCCTATCACTAGTTTTCTAAACCCTAATGCTAATTTCTATCTACTTGGCTACACAAAACTCCTATCAACACTAAACGAGGTGCTCGCTACAAAGTCAGTCCCCAGTCTGACTCTCTTACTCGCGTGGCTACACAGCACACGGAAGGACCTTGAGGTGTCCTTCGGCTTTTTGCGTGCCGTTACACCTGGCACGCTTACATTAGCTGTCTCTTGTTGAGTGGCAATCGTGGCTATCACGTAGGCGTGATTCTGTCGTGACCAGAGTGCTAACTATCTGGTCAACGTCTCCGTGTCTCATGAGAGAACTAGTTAATAGTCCCCCATTCTATCACCTACCCTGACCTTATATCGGGGCACTGTATCACCTCTAATCTAATTGAGGTTGACCACTCTTCCCGGTGGTCTTCTATCTTGAGGCAGACCTCCGGCCTTTATGTTCCAGTCTTTGACAATCATCCTCTATTGTGAACTCTTGAAAAAGCACGCTGTAGCCGGTTGTGTTGGCCTACGGGTTTCGGCCCAAGGGCGCATAACAGACACACCGCAATCACATCTGAAAAAACACTCCGGATGAACGAAAAGAAGAAGAAGAAGAAATCTCGACTGGAAGATATCCAGAAGACTTTCAATTTCAACTTTGTACTGTAACAAGTCACATTTCTTTTCCATCACAAGCGTCTTTAGAGTTGGAAACGCCTCTACAGTCCTTTCGGTCAGCTGTCCGATAAATAGTCGTAGTCTCATTTTAAATGAAGAAATGTCATCGCACAAATTTGTGAATAGTCAGGGGTTTAAGTTCAAACCATCTGCTGAAAATTAGACATCAGGCATCTTTTCGGCCTAAGTTGTTCCCAATGCCAAAGAGGCGAGAACATGGCTTTACTGGGCTGTTATAGGCACGCCAACACAACATACCAGCATCCTATACATATTTTACCAGGGTATCAAGGAATATGCTACTCCATACTCTTGTAGAGTCGCGGCAGGCGGCTTCATTTGGTAATAGAATATATCTCATAATAAGGTTCGCAAAATTTATAAATAGAGCCACCTAAATAAACAACTTAGTGCAGCCAGGCGGTCTCCGCACGTGTGAAGATCTCCTATTATTCTAATCATAATATTTACATTTAATATATATCACAACGTCTCGTGTTTCATAGTTATATCAAGCAAGTTCGAGTACCGACGGTGGGCTGGAGGAAATGACGTCTCGGGCCGGATTCGGCCCGCGGGCCGTAGTTTGGTGACCCCCCTGGTCTAGGTGATAGGAATGAGAGAGATGACGATTAATAGGCGAAGTGAGTAGGACAAAACCTGGTCTGGCAAAATCAAAGGCCTGCATACACTTATTTTCGCACTGGCGAAAGGTCGTGCAAGCTTATTATGTTGACAAATATTACAAATAGTTCTCTCTCTCTCTCTCTCTCTCTCTCTCTCTCTCTCTCTCTCTCTCTCTCTCTCTCTCTCTCTCTCTCTCTCTCTCTCTCTCTCTCTCTCTCTCTCTCTCTCTGCTAAATGCTGAATATTTCAAATATCATAATAACATGATAGTAATGCCTTGACTGATCACTACACTTATGTTCAAGCATTCTGTGGTAATTTTTTTTTTCGCATATCCTATTTACATCGCTGTCAACAACAGCATTTTATCGCTGTTGTTGATGTCTTTGCAAGATTACGCACAGTATTTTGCATTGCTTACTGAGCGACAATCTCAGATGCCCCTGCAAGCAACCAACGCGTTCCGATTCTCTACCGAATCTCGCGCAGCTGTTTCCCCACACGTGGATATATGGGATTACGGAGAAAATCGTTAACACCTTCGCCAGGGAGACGGCTCCGCGGAATTGCTAGATATCTAAAAGAAAAACACCCCGACAAACAAAATTGATGGTCCTTCATTATTATTCTGATGGATGCTCATATTGTTCTTGTCTTGTATCATCATAAAGGTCTTTCACATAATCTGACCTCGCATGTAAAATCTGATCTTTTTTCTATTATGATTTTGCCATCTTTGGTTTTTAGGCAACCTGTTGATGTGTGTGTGTTCTTTTGTTAGTGATGTCATTAATTCTTGTGTCTATTAATTTGGTATTCTGGGTGTTGTATTGGTTTTCAATTTCCTTGCAATTTTCCTCAAGCCATGTTTCTTTTGCCTCTTTGCATAGCAGTAGCTTCCTAATTTTCCTGTGAATCTCGTCGTATATTTCCTTGTTATTTTTGTTATTTCTTCTTATTTCCTTGAGTTTTAAGATGTCTTCCATCATCCATTTCTTGCGCCCTATTATCTTTATTTTTGGGATATCATTGTTGTTAGTGAAGCTTCTTGACTGATTTCGTTTATATTTTCAATTGGTCACTGACGTCTTGAAATAATATTTCCATATCGGACAATGCATCGAATCTAATCTTTACCTCTACGTTGAATTTATCTTTTATCTCCTCACTCTTCAGTGCCTGTAGATCAAATTTTGCGTTTCTATTTGTATATTTGACTTTCTTTAAGTTTATATGTAAATTGCCTAAGATTAATCTATGGTTGCAGTAGCAGTCTGCACTTGGTTGAGGGACATAAACATCCAATATTGTTACAAGGGAGGTTACTAGAACTTGAAAAACAAAATAGTATACCTAGCTATAATACCATTGACTAACATCAAAATCTTTCATTTTTATTTAATAAATAAAAGAGTTAATACTGCAGTCATATTCTTGCAATCTTGAGAAGAAACCTATTAAAGTTTTTATACAACATTTGTTTAATCTTTTTTTACTTACATTTTATTATCAACTTTTTCAATTCTACGTTTATGTTTAATTATTAAAACTGTACTTTTAATGATAATCATTCATTAACAGGTCTAATGTACCCCTTTGTGGGGAAACAACATTTTTTTACTGGCCTCTTAAGGTCACCCAGAATTTAAAGAAAATTTACTTACATTAACGGCGAAAGATCTTGGAAGTCTATGGGGTTTATGTTGATAAATATGTTTAGAGGAAATGTCATTTATGTTTGTAAATTTCATTAAATTTGAACAAATAGCTCTCTCTCTCTCTCTCTCTCTCTCTCTCTCTCTCTCTCTCTCTCTCTCTCTCTCTCTCTCTCTCTCTCTCCCCCCCCCCCCCCCCCCCCAAATGCTGGTGCAATTACGTTTGCTTAGAGAATATTTAAAATATCATAATAACATGATAGTAATGCCTTGATGGGTGCCTCCTTCCCTCCGCTAGCCTATGGGACACCCTTGGGCAAGGTGGAGTACCCGTTTCGCTCCCGATCAGGGTTACGTGAAGCCATGGGTGCAGGTAGTGGATGAAGTTGAAGAGCAGCCGACAGATAGTTGTAGGTTATGGTCTCCAGCTTCACGACGGAAGGCAGAAGATCTCTTTTTTGGGAGACATTGGCAACGGTCATCGATCAGTATGGTCACTGCTAGGAAGGAAAGCAATGACAAACTACCTTCTTTACAGATGCCAAGAATATTATGTACTGCAGTCTTATCGATAATCAGAGAAACGGCGTAAATGGGTGCTCCATAGGAGCAGCCTCGTCCGGTAGGGGTAGTCATGTGCACCAGGTGACTCCAGACCGTCATCAGGAGACTGAGTGCAAAAGAATATCAACATTGAAAGTAGGAACTTGGAATGTAAGAACTATGAGTGGGGATGGGAAATTTGATAACATTAAGAATGAAATGAGAAGATTAAATATTAACCTTTTAGGTGTACGTGAGACCAGATGGACAGGAATGGGCATTATGACATCTGAGGAATATAGAATAATCTATTCTGATGGAGAGAAACAACAACGAGGAGTCGCAATTATAATGGATACAGAGAGAGCAAAATCGATCAAAGGATATTGGACTGTATCAGACTCAGTGTTGCTGGTGAAGTTGAGTGGAAGACCTTTTGATGTCAACGTCACACAAGTTTATGCACCAACAGCGGACAGTAGTGATGACAGCATCGATGAATTTTATAGTGATTTAGAGAAAGCCTTCAAGAAATGCAAGAATTCTGAAGTAACTATCATAATGGGTGACTTGATTGCCAAAGTTGGAAATCAACAGGACGGATGCATAGTGGGAAAATATGGACTAGGGGAACAGAGTGAAAGAGGTTAGAGACTAGTACAGTGGGCAAAAAAACAAGATTTGATTATTGGAAACACCTGGTTTCAACAGCACCCAAGGAGATTATGGACATGGAGGAGTCTTGATCATAAGATTAGAAATCAGACTGATTACATCCTCATCAACAGAAGATTTCGAAATGTCTTAAAAGTGGCAAAAACTATACCAAGCGCAAACTGCTACAGCGACCATAGATTAATCTTAAGCAATTTACATATAAAGTTAAAGACAGTCAAATATTCACCAAGAAACACAAAATTTGATCTACAAGCACTGAAGAGTGAGGAAATAAAAGATAAATTCAACGTAGAGGTAAAAAAAAAAAATAGATTAGATGCATTGTCCGATATGGAAATATTATTTCAAGACGTCAGTGACCAATGGGAAATGTTAAAGAAATCAGTCAACCAAGCTGCAGAAAAAACCATCCCAAAAATAAAGATAATACGACGCAAGAAATGGATGACGGAAGACATCTTAAAACTCACGGAAGTAAGAAGAAATAACAAAAATAACAAGGAAACATATGAAGAGATTCATAGGAAAATTAAAAGCTATGCAAAGAGGCAAAAGAAACATGACTTGAGGAAAATTGCAAGGAAATTGAACACCAACACAACACCCGGAATACCAAATTAATGCACAAAAGAATTAATGACATTACTAACAATTAGCAGCTTTCTCCGTAACCCCGAATACTCTCGTGGTTGATGTGAACGCACGAGAATTAGAAGTGGTTCGAGTCGCGCCAGTGACTTATGAGTGTACGGAGCCGGTCGCTCAGAAAGTCGTGGCGTGCTGATGAGCGTAATCTAGCCTAGGAATCAACATACAGCTGAAAGATGCTGGTGTTGACCGCAATATCCTGAAACAGGTTGGAAACGCAGAAAAAAAAAAAACTAACAAAAGAACAAACACATCAACGGGTTTCCTAAAAATCAAAGATGGCAAAATCATAATAGAAAAAGATCAGATTTTACATGCGTGGTCAGATTATGTGAAAGACCTTTATGATGATACAAGAGAAGAACAATATGATCATCGGAATAATAATGAAGGACCAGCAATTTTAAAGATGGAAGGTCAGAATGCTTTTAACCATATGAAAACCGGCAAGACCCCGGGTACAGATAACAATGATAATATCACAGTAGAAATAATCAATGCCTTAGAACAGCGGTCACCAAACTTTTTTCACGGCGGGCCGGATAACTGACAAAATGACGAGCGCGGGCCGGATACTCATTCTGTACAATACTTGCGCCGTCCTCCGTGGCGAAGGTCTTACGGACGCGGTTCGTAATCCCGTATACCGACGTTCGAAAAACAGCTGCGAGCGATTTGGCAGCAGACAACGTTGCGCTGGTTTTTACGCTATGTTATGGGTGCCGGTCGTTCGAAAAGCAATGGTAAACTACTGAACATAAACTTGCCAAGACATCAACAACAGCAAACAATGCTTGTGTTGACTGAAAACGTCCTGTAAAGGATATGCAACTAAATTTTAACAATAATTTTAAGCTAGAACCAAAGCTCTGGGAAAAAAGACGAAAAACTAAGTTAATCATGGATAGATTGTGCAATGCACACAAACAAACAAACAAACAAACAAACAAAGACAACCAACATATTTATATTTGTTTACTAAACAAAGTTATCAAAGAAGGCGACGTTAGCAAAAAGATATTTACATCAGACATATTGTGCATATATCCGCATCTCACAAACTAAGCAGCAAAAGAGGATAGTGAGTTTTGTGAAACTGACGTGTGGCTTTCAAAATACCATCAATGTTTTGTTTGGAATTGCTGAATCCAATCAAGAGAATTGCTTTCAAATGTTCATCGGTCAATCTCATTCGATGTGGCGACTTCACAGACTTCCTTTTTGAAAATGTTAGCTCACAGACATATGTTGTTCCAAACAATGATGTCATACCAGCGGCAAATTTCTTAAGTTTCGGAAACTCAACATCAGGTAAGCAGCGATACTTCCTTCTCAATGATCTCCAACTGTAATTCAACGGGCACACCATTAA
>JACEFZ010020877.1:0-15000 GCA_014155875.1 Cepaea nemoralis | reverse complement strand
GCGCTAAAAATCTCTGGAGAAACGCCTCCCCTTTCTCTTTGTCCGTTGTCACGCGCACACCATCATCTCTATAAATTGTTCCCACTGTCATAGGCCGATCCTTTCTTTGTATTTGTCTGTGCAGTTTCCAGAATTTTCGCAGTGTTTTATCACCTCCAATCTCCTTCATGAAACATTCCCATTTTGCGTTTTGGACCTCTGAAGCAAAGCGCTTGAAAACCTCCACCCTATCTCTCTTGACATTTTCCGCTGTATCCACTGCCTCTCGTGAGCTTCGGGGTGTCTGTCGCACTTTCCTTAGCTGCTTCACTGCAGCTCTCTTTGCCTTCCAAGCATGGTCTACTTCTGGAGTCCACCATGGGGGTTGCAAAAAAGGAGTTTTAACGGTCCTGTTGCATGCCCCCTGTCTGAGGCGTCAAAGAAGGCTGTCGGTCCACTCATACCGGAAGGTCTTGCGCGCTCTCCCGGCCTTAACTTTCCTGGATTTAGAGATCAGGACTAAACATGGCATGTGATCACTCCCATGATCATTCAAAACAGTCCACTTTACATCAAGGACTGATGACTGGGAGACAAATTTTCGAATTGCCCCCCTTAACAATCGAATTTCCCCCCTGTGGGGCGTGGGCCCCACGTTGGGAAACACTGGTTTAATGCTATTGGTGGGATTCACAGATAGAAGTGGGACGCAGAGGTGTTTCCAAGGTACCAGGGCCAGGTTATATACTGGCCAAGACCTACTGACGCGTCCTCGTCGAGCGTCCTGGGCAACAGGTCCCTTCGGGGTCCTGGCTAAAGTCAGTAGGATCGCCGATTCCTCCGAAATCGGAGAGTGTCTGCCTGTACGGCGAGGAACCACCAGTCTGCACGCCAATAAGCCAGACATGGGACAACGGATACTCACCCAAACCTCAAGTCCTGTATGACATCATACTGATGTTGGACAACAGGATGCCTCCATCCGACATATAGGACTTCGCATTGGAGCTCAAGCCAACGAACACAAGCAAGCAAGCACAGATAGAAATATATGACAACAGGCGTTTTGCAATTGTATAGTATCACTTTCATTTATTAGTTTACAAACTATCACTTCTTTTAGTTTAATGTGGAAAGTATCACTTACGTTGGCTTTATTTGTGATGTATCACACTGGTTGCAACCTCGTGAACACCTTTAAATGGCAAGTGCCATTCCACAGATCACAAAAGAACCACAAAGTTGTGCACAACTCAGTGGCAGCGACAAGTGTTCAAAGTGTGTATACCAGACCCGCATGTGAAATAACACAACTCTACACACAACAATGTTTTTAGGGTCCAATCAGCTTACACCCGATTTTGCATAAATGAGGCCTGCTACATCCAAATATCACAATCACGTGTAAACAGCAGCTCTAGTTTTTGAGATACAGACATTTGTGTAATTAATTAATGTTATTACAGTATTTTCAGTATAAGGCTCTAAAAACATTGCTATCTAGTACCTTAAAGAATGAATAATCTTTTTACGGTGAGCTGCGATGTGGTAAACGCTCCCAAGGCGGCCAGAGGAAACGTTTTAACGACACTCTGAAAGTCTCACTGAAAGCTTTTGGAATTCATGCTGACACCTGGGAGACTGGTGCCATAGACCGAAATTCGTGGCGTACATAATTAAGCAAGGCTGCAGTCACTTGTGAAGCAACCAGGACTGCAAGAGCTGTGAAGAAAAGGCTGGACAGAAAAACTACTGCAGGAGATCCTCCTCCTAGAACGTCAAACAATCTTTGCCCGCATTGTCAAAGAACATTTCGAGCCAAAATTGGCCTTATCAGCCATATTAGACTCACGGCTCCATACTTTCAACCCCACTGGATGAAATGAATGGTCATCATCTATCTTGATGGAAAAACAGCAGGATAAAGAATGAATACCAATTACAACTTTCAGTCAGATCTCGGATTCCCTGATAGAAGATGAGACAGCAGTGAAATGTGGAACGTCAAGTGGCAGTGATAGTAATTTCGAAGATGATTTTCCAACTGCTCAACGCTTCTACCAGCGTGAACTGAATGATCTAATAAGAGATCTTTATCTCTCCAAGGAATCTTCAGAACTTGTGGCTTCAAGATTGAAAGAAGAAAAAACAAAATTACTGACTGCTGTAACAAAGGTAACATTTTATCGCAGTAGAGAGCACGGCTTTCTTCCATTCTGTTGTAAAGAAAACAACCTTGTGCTTTGTACTAATGTAGGAGGTCTTGTAAACGAAATGGGTTAAGTTACACACCAGATGAGTGGCGACTTTTCATTGACAACTCTAAAACAAGTTTGAAAGGTGTTGTCTAACACAATGGTAACAAATATGGCGCAATTCCAATTGCTAATTCTACTACGATAAAGGAGGAGTATGCTGCAATAAGCACAATTCGGGAAAAAACTTTAAAATATAACTGAATGGTTTGTGTGGCTCTTAAAATTATGAACTTCTTGCTTGGCCACAAAGGGGATTCGCCAAATATCCTAGCTTTATATGTTTGTGGCGATAGCAGGGCAAAAGATATGCACTGGACAAAGAAAGAGTGAGTGATCACGGGATGATATTAATGTTGTAGATAAAAAAAAAATATTGTTATTGATCGAGTTCTACTTCCATCACTACACGTGAAGGTTGACTTGATGAAGCAATTTATTAAGACATTGAACAATGATGGCGCCTGTTTTAATTACTTATGCAGAAAATTTCTGGAATTGGGCATTTAAAACTTGAAACTGAAAATGTTTGATGGACCTCAAATTAGGAAGTTAATAAAAAATCCCAATTTTATTGATTCAATGAACAAAACAGAGTATACAGTCTGGTCATCGTTTGCTTTAGTTGCGCAAAATTTTCTGGTTAACTTTAAAGCTGACAATTATTCTGATATTGTTGAAAACGTACTGTCGAGGTTTTGTTCATGAGCAAACAATTACACTTCATAACCATTTACATTTCTTTGCTGAGAATCTTGGCCACTTTAGTGAGGAGCAAAGTTAATGATTTCACTAAGATATGAAAACAACGGAAGAGAGATACTTGGGACTTTGGGATGCCCAATGATGGCAAATTACTGTTGGATTCTTAAGCGTGACTGTCGCATTACAATCCAGGAAGTCCCCGAAAAGAAGCATTTTGTGTGTTCAATATACGAGTATATATTTAAAAATACTAATAATAAAGTTTTATTACATATTTGGTATTTTATAGGAATGTAATACATGCACAGTAATTACATATAAGATGAATGCACATTGAAGGCACCTAACTCTAGGTTTCTACATAACAATTGTCCTACTAAGAAGGTCATTCTTAGTTATCTCAAAAACAAGAGCTGAGAGAAACATGTGATTACATTTTTGGGGGGAATCTATTCACAAAATTACCCAAGAACATCTGTCTATCATAGTGTATGTAGACCAGTATAATTTGTCATTGTGTGGGTAGTTTTTCTAATAGTGGAATGTAGCCTGGGTAGCAAGGAGGTCTCAGTGGTTGCGGTATCTAACAAGCTTGCACTTAAACCTCCGGCAAACAGGGATTTGTGATAGAGATGGTAAGACTTTCTTAAATCACGTATACACGATTAAAAATAATAGAACAAAGCCTAAAGTCCCTCTCCCGTTTCCGTAAATTAAAGAGAAATAGAGAGAGAGAGAGAGAGAGAGAGAGAGAGAGAGAGAGAGAGAGAGAGAGAGAGAGAGAGAGAGAGAGAGAGAGAGAGAATAAAATAACCTCTTAGATTTGTAACAGTTGATGCATTTTTACAGTGCGCGATGTGGACTAGTTTTACATATGTTCTTGTATAGCTCGTTCATAAAGCAATGGCAAACTACTGAAAGTTAACTTGCAAAAACATCACAAACACCCAAAAATTCTGGGATTAACTGCGACGTCCTTTAAATGATATGTAACTATCTCTATTTTACTGAGTGAGTTTATGGTCAGACAATTAATGCACTGCCATCATATTTTTGTTAATGTATATTTGCATGCGGCTGCATTTACAATAATAATTATTCTTTATCCCTGTTTGCGTTATTTCTGAAAATGATCACTAGGGCCGAACAGTCGGAGTTGTTGCATTTCGTTTGAACTTATTTATTACACCTTTGATTAACCTATGTTCATTGTTATTTTGAATATTTTTATTTGTTTAATTGTTGTTGTTGTTTATTCTTCCTATTCATTTCTCCACTAAAACTTCTGATCACCTGAATGTGTTTTTATTGCTTCTCTCTCTCTCTCTCTCTCTCTCTCTCTCTCTCTCTCTCTCTCTCTCTCTCTCTCTCTCTCTCTCTCTCCCTCCCTCCTCTCTCTCTCTTGGTCTCTCTCTCTCTCTCTCTTGGTCTCTCTCTCTCTTGGTCTCTCTCTCTCTCTCTCGGTCTCTCTCTCTCTCTCTTGGTCTCTCTCTCTCGCAGAAGATAAACATATCTGTATGTTTCATGTTACATATAAAATGACACGAGCTTTATTCGAGAATGTGCTTGGCAACAGGAGGAAAGCGTGCAAGAGGAAGACATATTACTAGCCGGATAACATCAAGAAATGGGCTGTAATAATGTTATATGAATGCACCATGAAGACACCGGGCAGAGAGAGTTGTACACTCATAATTTGGATGTGGAAGTATTTCATCAGGTTCCCCGTTTGTAAAATCTCCCAGCTTGATTGAAGCCCGGTCTACCTGAATCAGATATCTACACCGTACATTTCAACCACTTCGTCCCAATACATCACGAGTTAAAGCTCAGTAAACAAACGTTTAAACCCTGCAATTTCTGTAAATGTAAACCCAAAAGCCACAAACATTATGTTGCATAATTTATTCCTGCTATATTTCGCTGCATCTCGTCAGGTGCAACTGCAGGTATATACCATATGAAGTGAATAAATTAATAATTCCTAAGCCGAAGTATTATTCATTTATTCACCTTATAACCCTGCACTATGTACATGACGAGATGCAGCGAAATATGGCAGGCGATTTATTGTTTTGGTTTCTGTGTTTTAATTCACTAAAATAATACATTGTTTTGAATTTCTGTAAACACATATTTTGATCAGATGGAAAGGAAAAACAATAATTTAAAGCTTTAATATACATATATACACTCAATGACCAATGACCAAGTCCTACAAGAAACAAATAAAAACCGTAAAGTGATTAGAGAAATTAGACGTAGACAGTCAACATATTTTCGACACGTTATGAGAAGAAATAAATTGGAAAACCTTGATGACAACTGGCAAAATTGAGGGGAAAAGAACAAGGGGAAGGCAGATAAATAAATACCTGGATGGCCTGGTCACACGTTATGGTCGAGACAAGAACAAAATTCTGATCAAAAATTCTGATGATCGAGTGATATTGCGAAACATGACCGCCCATGCTTATAAGTTTGTCGCATAATGATGATACATCATTACCTGTTATCTTTGTGCTCAGTCTAAAATTGTTAATGCTCTGTCTAACTTCCAATTTTTGTTAACCGTATGGTATTAAATTACCTGTATTCTGTTAATGCTGAAACTAAATAGCCGTAACTTACATATGCTAGTTTGAATATAAGTGTTTTAGAACCGTATTATACGAGGGGACGTCAATAAGAAAGTGACAAATGGCTGTAGAAACATAACTAAATATGATAACAACTTGAAACCAGTGTATTTTTATACATACATTGTCCCTTTATTTCTCAACATAATTTCCACCAACAAAGATGCACGTATCCGATCGTTTTATCAATCCTCCCAAACCGGCTGCATAGAACTGCGTGCTCTGTTTTCTAAACCACGTTTTCACTTCACATTCAACTTCGGCGTCATTCTCGAAATGTCTCCCGCCAAGGTGTGTTTTCAGTGGACCAAAAAGGTGGAAATCGCTAGGGGCTAAGTCGGGGCTGTAAGGTGGATGTTCCGGAACTTCCCACCTTAATTGGTTAATTTTCTCCTGAGTTAATCGAGCCGTATGTGGTCTGGCATTGTCTCGAAGAAGCTACACTCCTCTAGTCAGGAGTCAAGGAAATTTCAATCAATCATGCATTATGCTGTATGCTGAATCACGTGAGCACCCTATTGCAGATGCTACAGAGTCTATCGTTACTCACCTTTCACCTCTAAGCATCTCTTCCAACCGCTGCATGGATGCTTCTATTGTAGTCTCAACGGGACGACCATATCGGATGTCATCAACAATTATAGAGCGTTCTTGAGAAAAATTTTCTACCCAGCTATGCACCGCTTTATGGCTTTACGGGACAAACAGTTGTCAGCATAAAGAGGAAGCATTTCCTTATGAATGTCCTTTGCCGGCAGTCCTTTTGCCTACAAAAAACGCACAACAGCACGTCGCTTTTTAGATGTACACTTCGTAAGTATAGCCGCCATTTTGTTTATGTGCTGCGTATGCGCATGCTCATGAGACACCTAGCGCCACCTGACGAACTGGAATATAAAGTTCGATGTTGCTGTGACATAATGACACCTGTAGAAAACACCAACTACTTTTACCTGCCATCCCACAAAACTGTGTGACTTACTTATTGCTCGCAATCGTAACATCGTAAGCAGGTAGAAATGGCAACGAGGATATTTCGAAACAAACTAATTCACATAGTGAACTAGTTACTGCCATCAGAAGAAACAAACAAATTCACACAGTGAACTAGTTACTGCCATCAAAAGAGGGCAGTTCACATTCTTTGGGCATGTCATGTAAAGAATATGTCATCATAACAGGAAGGTTAGAGAGAAAGCGAGGCAAAGGAGACCAAAAGAGAAGATGCTGGACAATTTGACATCATGACATGGAGGAACATCGGCATCATTTGAAGAGACCCAAATACGTGGACAGACATGATTACCAACACCACAGATATGATTACCAACACCACAGACATGATTATCAACACCACAGACATGATTATCAACACCACAAACATGATTATCAACACCACAAACATGATTATCAACACCACAGATATGATTATCAACACCATAGACATGATTACCAACACCACAGACATGATTATCAACACCACAGATATGATAAACAACAACACAGATATGATTACCAACACCACAGATATCATTACCAACAACACAGACATGATTATCAACACCACATATATGATTATCAACACCACAGATATGATTACCAACACCATAGATATGATTATCAACACCACATATATGATTACCAACACCATAGATATGATTATCAACACCACAGATATGATTACCAACACCACAGATATGATTATCAACACCACAGATATGATTACCAACACCATAGATATGATTATCAACACCACAGATATGATTACCAACACCACAGATATGATTATCAACACCACAGACATGATTACCAACACCACAGACATGATTACCAACACAACAGGCATGATGTCCAAACACCACAGGCATGAATTTACCATCACCACAGATTATGATTACCAACACCACAGACATGATTACCAACACCACAGACATGATTACCAACACAACAGGCATGATTACCAACACCACAGGCATGTGTACCAACACCACAGATATGATTACCAACACCACAGGCATGATTACCAACACCACAGATATGATTACCAACACCACAGACATCATTACCATCACCACAGGCATGTGTACCAACACCCACAGACATGGTTACCAACACCACAGACATGATTACCAACACCACAGTCATGTGTACCAACACCACAGACATGATTACCAACACCACATGCATGTGTACTAACACCACAGACATGAATACCAACAGCACAGGCATGTGTACCAACACCACATATATGATTACCAACACCACAGGCCTGTGTACCAACACCACAGACATGATTACCAACACCACAGGCATGTGTACCAACACCACAGACATGATTACCAACACCACAGACATGATTACCATCACCACAGGCATGTTTACCAACACCACAGGCATTGACTATATGAATAATCTAACATTTCACAAATTTGAATAACGAAGACTCAAACAATTACGATTTATTGCCTGGCATATTTTGCGGCATCTCTTCAGGTACGTACTACAGAAATCACACAACATAGACTAAAGCAATAAGATAAATCCAGCAAACTGAAATATACAACACACGCATTCCCACATTAATTTAAATTGATGAGATGCAGCAAATTATGCCAGACAATAAACCGTGCAGTCTGCTTTCACCACAGACGAGCTACAAGCAATATCTTTCCAGGCCATAATGAACATGGTGCATAAAATATCTCTTTATCTATGGAACACGAACACAGCGAAGCGTTGCCGTTCCTGAATGTCCTGATGAGACATAGAGCAGACGGCACAATTCAATGATCGGTGTACCGCAAAGGAACATGGACTCGCCAATACTAAAATTTTCATAGCTTCGCATCTGTTCAGTACACACGGGGCTTAGTATGGACCCTGTTTGACCGTGCTAGGAAGATATGCACCCAGGACACACTGACAGAGGAAATTGAAACTCTGAAGAATGTCTTACACCTGAATTGGTACTCCACAGGATTAATAAAGCGTCACTGCCAACAGCCGAAACCAAAATCAGATATAACTACAGTCCTTAAGCACAAGGTATTTATCCACTCGCTCTACAGATCCACAGCTAATAGAGCTATGCTGGCGAGAAGGACAAGTCCCACAAGATTTCAAAGATTCAAACATCATAACGCTGTACAAGAACAAGGGAGATCGGAGCGACTGTAACAACTATAGGGGTATCTCACTTCTGTGTATTGTTGGGAAAGTATTTGCCAGAATTGTCCTGCACAGACTTCAAGTCCTGGGAGATCAAGTCTACCCCGAATCACAGTGTGGCTTCCGTCAGAACCGGTCTACCATTGATATGATATTCTTATTGCGATAGATGCAAGAAAAATGCCGGGAACAAAATCAGCCACTGTTTATTGCCTTCATTGACCTCACAAAGGCATTCGATTTGGTCAGTCGTGAGGGTCTGTTCAAGGCACTAAAGAAGATTGGCTGCCCACCAACTCTTCTGTCCATTGTGGAATCGTTCCACACAGGCATGAAGGGTATAATCAAGTTTGATGGCTCAACTTCAGAAGAATTTGAAATCAAGAGTGGAGTTAAGCAAAGGTGTGTACTATCCCCCACCCTCTTTGGGATATACTTTTCACTTCTGCTGAAATATGCCTTTCGTGATCAGGATGACGGTATATACATTCACTCACGCTCAGATGGTGGCCTCTATAATGCTCAGAGATTGAAGGCCAAGACCAAAATTAGCAGGGTACTAATCAGAGAGTTGCTTTTTGCGGATGATGCTGCGATTACGACCCACTCTGAGGAGGAATTACAACATCCACTATCTGCATTCTTCAATGCTTGTTCTGAATTTGGTTTAACAATTAACAAAAAGAAGACACAGATTATGTCACAAGGTGCACATGGTGTACCATCAATCTTTATTGACGACGCCGAACTGGAGATAGTAGACCATTTTACATATCTAGGATCAGAGGTAAATAGCAAATTATCCATAGATCAGGAAATCAACATCAGGATTGGCAAGGCAGCAACAACAATGAACATGTTAGCAAAAAGAGTCTGGGAGAACAGGAAGCTTACTGCCAAAACAAAAGTCCTCGTCTACCAAGCCTGTGTCCTTAGTACTCTTCTTTATGGCAGTGAAACCTGGACAACTTACTCACGCCAAGAGAAACGTTTAAACAGCTTTCATATGCGGTGTCTGCGAAGAATACTTGGTATTAACTGGCAAGACAAAATCACAAATACTGAAGTATTGGAAAGATCAGGTTGTGTGACGGTGTATTCCATGCTCAGTCTTCGTAAACTTAGATGGATAGGACACGTTAGGAGGATGGATGATGGTAGAATACCAAAGGACATCTTTTTTGGTGAATTACAGACGGGTAGGAGATCTCAGGGTCGGCCTCTACTGCGATACAAAGATGTGTGTAAGCGGGACATGATTGATACAGGCATTGATAATGCACATTGGGAGCACGTCGCCGCTGAACGTGTTGCATGGAGGGCAATTATCAGAAATGGAATAAAGACAAAGGAGAAAATGATTGCAGATAAAGCACACACAGAGCGTGAGAGACGTAAGATGGTGCAAAATGGTGGGAGTGACCATGTTTTCACATGCACTTACTGTGGGCAAACATTTGCAGCAAGAATTGGCCTTACCAGCCACACTCGCCACCGCCATGGATCGTAGTTATTAAGCCTTTTTGAAGCACAATGTACCAAACTATCGTCTGTCAAGACGGAAAGGTGCCAATTGATTTATCCAGCTAACCTTTCAAGCGGATGACGTAATGCAACGTCTACAGGACCGGCTCATTATAGCAGTCGGCCGAACGTTCTGTGCTGCAACTCCAGTTATTAGGTACAGAAGCACACCTATTCCCACCCCAGCAGTAAAAGAATCTACCCCTCTGTACGCAGCAGAGAAGGACTGTGGAATATTATGGCAAAATATGGCTGTCCACGAAAGTTTGTCCAAATAGTGCGGCTATTTCATGATGGCATGCAGGCAAGAGTACAGGAAAATGGTGAACTGTCTGAACCCTTTCCTGTCATCAATGGAGTGAAGCAAGGATGTGTCCTGGCACCAACACTGTTCAGCCTCATGTTTTCAGCCATGCTGATGAATGCCTTCGAGAACGACGACATTGGAATAGACATCAACTACCGTATGGATGGAAAGTTATTCAATCTCAGAAGGCTGAAAGCTAAAACCAAAATTAACAGCGACACCGTCAGAGAGCTCCTGTTTGCTGATGATTGCGCTCTATACGCCAACTCAGAGGTGGACATGCAACATAATGTTTCAGCTTTATCACATGCCTGTGCCAACTTTGGGCTCAATATCAACTTGGAGAAGACTGTAGTTATGTACCAGCCAGCTCCAGGGAATAATCACACTGTGCCGAATATCAAAGTGAATGATCATAGACTAAGTGTTGTGGACAAATTCACCTATCTTGGCAGCACTGTGTCACAAGCTGCCACAATTGATGACGAAGTGAATGCAAGAATCTCCAAGGCCAGTGCGGCCTTTGGCAGACTGTACAAGAATGTATGGGACAGAACTGGAATAAGCCTGCAAACAAAGCTAAATGTCTACAAAGCAGTTGTATTATCCACACTGCTATATGCTTGTGAAACCTGGACTGTTTATCAGCGACACGCTAGGAAATTAAACCACTTCCACACAGTCTGCCTAAGGAAGCTACTGAAGATTAAATGACAAGACAAGATTCCAGACACTGAAGTCCTAGAAAGAGCATTCATGCCCAGTATCCACACTCTACTGATGAAGAATCAGATTCGCTGGGCTGGTCACTTGACTCGCATGCCAGATCACAGGCTCCCTAAACGAATTTTTTTACAGCGAACTGCGTTGTGGTAAACGCTCCCAAGGTTGCCAGAGGAAACGCTTTAAAGACACTCTGAAAATTTCACTGAAGGCTTTTGGAATTCATCATGACACCTGGGAGGCTGCAGCCAGTAACCAAAATTCGTGGCGTGCATCATTACGCAAGGGTGCAGTCATATGTGAGGCAACCAGGACTGCAAGAACTGTGAAGAAAAGGCAGGACAGAAAAACTACTGCAGGAAATCCTCCTCCAGAAACGTCAAGCATTCCTTGCCCACATTGTCAAAGAACATTTCTAGCCAAAATAGGCCTTATCAGCCATCTTAGAACCCACGGCTCCATACCTTCAACCCCACTGGATGAAATGAATGGTCATCATCATTCTTGATGGACAAACAACAAACAACACATCCAATTGCATTCACAAATTCACATGCAGGTGCGAGTCTACCTACATCGGCAGGACAGAGCGGCAGCTAAACAGCAGGGTTGTTGGACACATACCAAACTGGATTGAAAAGATATTACACACAGGTGATGGGATCATGGGAAGTCTGACACACCACAATTATAAATTTTCGGCGTCGTCCATTGCACGTCATGTCTTGGAAACCGGTCATGTAATTGATAGAGAGAGCGCTTTTCGCGCGTTGTTTCATACACAAAATAGTCGTTTGTTAAAGTTTGCAGAAGCCCTAATGATTCATCTACATAGGCCAATTTTGTGCAAACAAAAGGACATATTAGTCAATTTAAAATTAGCATGGTAAACAATTGATACTACTGTGCGAACATGTCTATATTTCAGCTTGGACGATGTATCTAGTTATTTTACTCTACGTTGTGTGACATCTGCAGTATGTACCTGACGAGATGCAGCGAAATATGCCAGGCAATAAATCGTACAATCTATGGTTTGTGTCTTCGTTATTCAAATTCACTACGGGAAAACATTGTTTTGATTTTCTGAAACATCACCTCCCATTACCAACTGTGAATCGATTAGATAGATTACTCAAGCTGAAGTGTAAATTATCGGTGTAGGATTGTCGATTGGGATTTCTTAAGGAATGCCTAAGATCTGGAGACCGTGTCGCGTTGTGTTATAATGTGTTGGTATGGGAGCCGGTCGTTCAGAAAGCAATGGCAAACTACTGAACGTAAAACTTGCCTAGTACATCAACAGCAGCGGGAAAAGGCTGGTGTTGACTGCAACGTCCTGTAAGGGATATGCAACATTTAAAAAAAAGATCTGCAATATTTCGTCACCGATATTTCAGATCTCTGAGAGTCGACAAGATATGTCCAACAGGAAAACTCCTAAGACGACTGACAAAAAACTAGATAGAAGAGACCCAGTCCAAGATGGTCAACCTCAAGCGACCACAAAGTTCTGTGTATTACGTCACCAAAGAATTGAGCTTGTATGGCCACTTGAAGTTCGCTAAATTCTGCACAGAAACACTGTACAAGGTGAAAATCGCAGAGAATGCTCGCTTCAGCAAATCACTGAGTACTTAAAGATAACAACGTCAGTACTGGAAAACCAAGAGAAATATAAACACATACCAAACTGGATTGAACAGATATTACACACAGGCGATGGGCGTCGTCTATTGTACGTCATCTTTTTTGTCAGTAGCGTCGACGTACGTCATTCGCACTGCGAGCGCTTACATGTCAAGTCACCTGAACAAGTCAAGTCACCTGAATAAGTCAAGCAGCCTGATACGGGGGAAAATGTCACGTTGAAAGTCCAACAAAAAGAAACACGCGGCATCCAAGATGTGCAGCGTGGGAGCCGACAAGATAGTCAAGAAGACGAACGTGGAGAGCCTACCTGCTAGCTGTACTAAAGAACCTGAAACTACAAGTATTACTGAAGCTACCACGAGGGAGAAGATCGACAGCCCACCACAGACAAGAGTCAAGACAACAGGGAAGAAGTAGGAGAAAGACACCAGAGCCGGGAACACCGACTCAAAAACAGTCCGATGGGTTGTCAATCGGATTCAAGTGGAGCTGACAGATGAAGAAATCCTGAAGCAGCTACGAGAAGAGAATCTTCACATCCGATTCTTGAAGATGGAGTGGCTCCTCACCTACTCCAAGATACCTACTACCTTGGCAGTGGTGACGTCGGAGGGCAGCGAAATGCCGACCACAGTATCAATAGCAAGAAAATACAACAGCCAGAGAGATTCATCCCAAGAGTCAATCAATGTTCAAGATGGTAGAGGGCCGGCCACAGCAGAGCTCCATGCCGCAGTAAGACGGAAATATGTCGATTCTGCGCCGATCACCACGCCTTCAAGGAGTGTCCGCTGGCCAAGCTGGGCACGGACTTCCGAGCACCCAACAACAAAAGAAAGTGCGCCAGCTGCCTGGGCAAACATGGAGCAAGATATTTGGGCTGTCCGTGCCTCCAAAGACACAGAGACGTGTTAAAGATCGCCATCAATACCAAGACGCCATATAAGGAAGCAATTAGAAGGTGAGGGACAGCCACGGGCATCTCGCAAGATGAAAGAGCACAACTACAAAGCCAAATCGACGAGTTAAAGAAACATGTCAAGGCACTGCTGACGCCTAACCCGACCAGCGACAACGAGAATCTACTGGCAGAAATAAAGAAGATCCAGCAAAACATCAACCGAGAAGTGGAACAGATGACCACGTTGAAGCAGGAAAACGAAGAAATGCTACGCACCATAAAAGCTTAGAGAGAGAGAGCGCGCGACTAAAAGCTGAAATGAAATCAACTCAAAACAAACCAACAGAAGCCATGCAAGAGACCACAGAGAAGCCGCAAGAAACCCAACAAAAAAACCGAGCCGCTACCGCAAGATAAAACCAGCAGCCGAACCACGACTCCCGAAACACCCAAGGGGAAACCAACATCCCACCAGACAGCCGAGAAAAGACAAGATGAAGAACCTTTCGACGCCATGAAGTGGTTTACAAAAGAACCTACTCTGGAGGAAATGGAGGAGTGCATAGAAGAAGAAAAGAAACGAGCAAGGCAAGAGGAACTCAGGCACGAGGAATACATGAGTAGACGGGAAGCAAAAGGAAAGAAGGTGAAGAAACTCAGTGGGAAACCCATAGAATACCCGGAGATAATCTCTGACTATGATACCAGCATTGACTATTATATTGAGGACGGTGAGAACGTTCCGGGGCTGACCACAGAGGAAGCAATAGAAAGACAGCAAGAACTTAAACGCGAAAGTGAAAAAAAAAAGCGCAAGGAGGTAAATAACATAGCAAAGCTTCTACGGGCAATACACATAGCAGGAGGCAAAAATACTAAATAAAAAGTCCTTGTAAGGACTACAACCAGCCAAGCCAGACGAGCCAGGAGCCTGCACCAACAATGAAAACCACAAGAGGAAACATGCGCAAAGGACAGCCGCCGACCGATCCCCTTTCTGACGTCAGACGTGCAGGCGTGATGATGATGATGATGATGATGATGATGATGATGATGATGATGATGATGATGATGATGATGATGATGATGATGATGATGATGATGATGATGATGATGATGATGATGATGATGATGATGATGATGATG
>JACEFZ010020876.1:415000-474151 GCA_014155875.1 Cepaea nemoralis | reverse complement strand
TCACTCAGCATCATCATGTGCCTTGCAAGGGCGGTCCAACCATAGATATATATCAGCAAATTTCCTAGGCAGTAAATGCTGCTGACGTGATATTTATCACATCACTCATTGAGTTCTAGTCTATATATATAAAACAGAATGTATGTGTGTTTGTGGGTGGGTGGGTAGTTGGGGATGTATTGGATGCGTTCGATAACGGTCCATCCGATTGAGATGAAATTTTCTACAAGTCTTCTTTTCATTCCCGTGCAACCAACTGTCATAGTTTTTTACTAACTAAAATAGTATTTACTTACTAAAATTTAATAATTAAATTTACATTGTCATTTCAATATAGCAAGGGGACTTAACATAAGATAAGTTATTTCAAGGGGCATAACTTTTAATAACATTGCTATTACTTTATATATAGATTGTTGCATTGTTTTCAAAGATTTATAAACTCTTTGTCAGTTTTTTTAAAATACTAACCTAACTTTGTTCGCTTTCTATCTCACGATTGTATTTGATTTTTGTTAAATATGCTAAACCTTTGTTAAATATGCTACGCTGGACAATACATTGAGACAATGTTTAGACACAAATGGATAACAGATACATACATTACAGAAATATTTATATTGAAATGCTAAAGAAATGTTGAGTAAATCTAAATTCCAGCTTTTATTCGCTAATAAAATACTAGAATATATTAATGAAACGTAAATGATAAAATATTTCTTGTTCGGTAGTTAACTTAGTATTGACTTAGTATTGTAGAGGTTATTAATTTATTTTATTGAATAATGCAATTCTATATTTCAGAGTAGGTTAGGTCAAACAACTAAGTGTAGTATTTCCCTTATTAACACATACTTCATACTAACACATTTCTACGATAATCGCTTCACAGATGTATATATTAACATGAACTTGCCCACTAACATTACAATGAGTGCATTCCTACATAGCATTGTGATAACTTGAATGGCGTGTATACAGCGAAAACAATAGAAAGAGGCAGTCAATATTCCCAAGTCACGATATGGAAAGTCACACTACAGAAATTGCACATTATTACAATTGTTACACTAACTCGTGCATTTCTTGGGCTGATGTCAATATAGATGACATATTTTGCTAGAGATCGAAGGTTGTTGAAATAGATGAGCATCCACACATGATGACAAAGCAACAGAGGATGATGTGATGTGCAGTGCATGTTTTTAATGCTAGCACATTCTAGCTCCCAGGTAACGCCGACTTTGTATGGACAACAGGATTCAGAACATAATTTCTTAAATAGAGGAAATGTTTTGGTAATTCTTCAGCTATTAAACAATGAAATGCAATAAATAGTTCTTTAAATCATCTACATTTTAAAACAAATTGATTTGAATAATTACATAAATTATAAGTATAAATGAACACAGAACTGCAACTTTAATATAGCTTCTTATGATAACACTTCCACTTTAGCCACTAAGCTTTATGTTGAACGTTGACTAATCGTTAATACTACGAATGCATGTTTACTGACCAATATTTAACATTTATTTACTAACAAAACCAAACGTGGCAATGACATCTAAAGACAGGCCTGAAAAGTTAGAAAAGCTTTGTGTACTAACACTATACCTTTAGCTACTAAAATTTCTGTTACACGTTGACTAATCGTTAATATTTTAACTTTTTTATTTTTATTTCGGCTTTCTGTTAGCGCCGAACGTTGGGCGGCGCTTACCAAACCCAACACCCCACATTGCCGCTTCGGGCGGAAGAGCGCAATTGGGAGGGTACAAGCCTTACTCTGGTGCGAGGAAATGCAAGCTAAAGACCAAATGTCATGGCAGGGCAGACCAGGCCCTAAGCCTTGGTTGGCGGCTGGTCTAGGATCGAAGCTCCGACAGGCGGACGATTAGAGCATTGCTTTGCTGATCCGGCAGCTTCTGCAGCTTGTCTTGTTCCAGATGTAGGGTTTGTTACCTTTCTTCTGGAGTGAACTAGGCAGGCCGAGAGAGGGATCATGCTGCATGGGCAACACATGATCTCTATATTTTAGCCCAGGCTTTGTGCTATGGAGAGGCAATAACTCCATCCCTGGCTTAACTGGTCTCGGAATCAAAGCGAAAGGCAACTGTTACGAGTTATAAGTCCCTGTCATTTGGCGTAGACATGGGGCGCCACGCGTTGCCTCTGACGGTGGGAGACACCTACAGGTGTCACTGATCAGCTACCGCCCGCCTCAAGCTGGGCAGCCCCCGGTCAATTGGGTGCTGATCCGCCACAGCCTGCCTGCTTCAATGGGTGCTTGGGGCTAGGACAATATCTGAATCGCAGGCTGTAAAACCAATGCACCAGGTACAAACAAAAATAAAAATAGGAACCTCAAGCTACGGCTCGCAACCTGGAATTTGAGAACCATGTGTCCAGGATTTTCCACTGACTTGACCTATATTGACGATGTGAGAAAAACGGCTGTGATTGATGCCGAAATCAATCGTCTTAACATTGATATTGCTGGCCTGCAGGAGACTAGCCTCGCTGAGGAAGGGTCACTCAGGGAAAACAATTACACCTTTTTTGGAAGGGTAGAGGGCTGGCAGAAAAAAGGCAACACGGTGTGGGCTTTGCAGTGAAGAATTCGCTACTGGGAATGATTGAAATTCCAGAAGAAGGAAATGAAAGATTATTATCCCTGCGCTTGGCAACCTCTTGTGGGTTTGCCACCATTATTACTGCATATGCACCGACACTCGATTCCTCTGATGATGTGAAGGATTCGTTCTATGAGGAGTTAGACTCCGTGATCAGGGCAGTTCCAAAATCTGACAACATTTATATGCTCGGTGATTTCAATGCTCGTGTGGGCAAGGACTCGAGTTCATGGCCAGTGTGCCTTGGAAAATACAACATCGGTCGCATGAATGAAAATGGGCAAAGGTTGCTGGAGCATTGCACCAGTAATGACCTATGTATTACAAACTCCTTTTTTAAAACAAAAGAGATGCATAAAGTCACATGGAAACATCCAAGATCCAGCCATTGGCACAAGCTGCATTTCATCACACAGAGACAACATCTGAACCATATATCATTGACTCGAAGTTACCACAGTGCTGACTGTGATACGGATCATTCTTTGGTTGTTGCAAGGGTTAGACTGAGACCAAAGAGAATCTACACAGCTAAACACAAATCTAGCCCCAGGATTATATTATTATCACTCACGATCCTGAAAAGTGCTTTCAGTTTCAACAGCAACTTGAAGACGCTTTCACTGATACACCAGAAAATTGTACAGTAAATGAAAAGTGGGGTCAAATTAAGGAAACTCTTTATAAAACTGCCGTAGGGGTTTACGGCACTGTGGATCATAAGAGGCAGGACTGGTTTGCGGCAAAAAGCGAGACTCTGCAGCCGTTGATTGATAAAAAATGCATCTTTGGCTTTGAGGGCATCATCCGCTAGTTTGATCTCACTTGAATAAAGCTCCAAATAGTGCTCTACCCATCTATCCATCTGCTGTTTCGTATCAGTAATGATTTCTCCAGTCAAGATTTTCAATGGTGCACTTCTTTTGATCATTGGACAACAGGCTTTCTTTATCCCCTCATGCATACTTCTGATGTTTCCCTTATCACTTGCATTTAGAATGGACTAACATAACTTCACCCAATAGTCATTTGCAGATTGTCTGACAGCCTTTTGCACATCCTTCCTAGCTTGCTGCAGCTCACTGAGAATGTTATGCGTTGTTCTTTCCTTGTTTTTTCCCCCCTTGTTATCAATCAAGGGCTGCAGTGTCTGGCTGTTTGCCGCAAACCAGTCTTGCCTCTTATGACCCACAGTACCGTAAACCCCTACCGCTGTTTTATAAAGAGTTTCCTTAAGTTTACCCCGTTTTTCACTTGATGTACACTTTTCTGATGTATCAGTGAAAGCGTCTTCAAGTTGCTGTTGGAACTCAAGCACGTATCAGCATCGTGGGTGTTAAAAATATTAATCCTAGGTCTGGATTTGCGTTTAGCTGTGCAGATTCTCTTTGGTCTCAGTCTAACCCTTGCAACAACCAAAGAATGATCCGTATCACAGTCAGCACTGTGGTAACGTTGAGTTAATGATGTTTTGTTCAGATTTTGTCTCCGTGTGATGATGAAGTCCAAGCTGATGCCAATGGCCGGATCTTGGATGTTTCCATGTGACCTTATGCAGCTCTTTTGTTTAAAAAAAAAAGTCATTTTTGGTGCTATGCTCCAACAGCCTTTGTTCATTTTCATTCATGTGACCGATATTGTATTTTCCAAGGCGCATAGGTCATGAACTCATTTCCCACACAAGCATTGAAATCACCTTGCATATAAATGTAATCGAATTTTGGAACTGCCTTGATCACAGAGACTAACTCCTCATAAAAACGAATCCTTCACAAGATCAGACGAAGTGGGTGTCGGTGCATATGCAGTGCTAATGGTGGCAAACCCACAAGAGGTTGTCAAGCGCAGGGATAATAGTCTTTCATTACCTCCAGCTGGAATTCAAATCATTCCCAGTAGCGAATTCTTCACTGCAAAGCCCCCTCCATGTTGCCTTTTTTTTTTGCCTGCTCTCTACCCTTCCATAAAAAATGTGTAATTGTTTTCTGTGAGTGACCCCTCCTCGGCGAGGTGAGTCTCCTGCAGACCAGCAATATCAATGTTAAGACGATTGAGTTCGGCATCAATCACAGCTGTGTTTCTTACATCGTCAATATTCGTCAGGTCAGTGGAAAATTTCTTTAGGATTGCAATAAATATAGAATTATATAATTCAGGAGGTATATCTCTAGTATCATATATAGTGTACAGCTGTCTGTTGACTTGATCTATTCCACATTCTTTTAGGACATTGATCATTTCTGTTGTGATGCTGTCTGAACAGGGGGTCTTGCCACTTTTCATATGGTTAAGAGCATTCTTAACCTCCATCTTCATAATGATCTTCTTGATGATCCTTCATTATTATTTCGAAGATCATACTATCCTCCTCTGGTATCATCATAGAGATATTTCACATCATCTGGGCATACATATAAAATCTGATCTTTTTTTATTATGATTGTTTCATCTTTTGTTTTTAGGCAGCCTGTTGATGTACGTGTTCTTTTATTTATATTGAAAGATCGTATTATGCATGAGAGCAAATGATGACTATACCATGCCATGCATCTAATATCATCATATTTATATTAAAGTATATGTTGTATTCGCAAATGTAAATAACAAAAACAAAACACAAAAATCACACACACACAAACACACACACAACGTGTCTTGTATATACAAACTGTTTCGTACGAAACAAATGTTTGTTTTTTATTTATTGTTTTTTCTTAATTCAGCACTTTGGATTGTTTCACGGCATTTTGGCTAAGATCAAAATGTAGTATATGTTCTCGTATTACGTCAGTGATTAAGGGTAGGCTGACTTATCTGTACTTGATCTGGCCATGGCCACCAGCTGAGGAGTTCATCACAATGACATACAGGGACTTGGAACCTCATGAGGCGGCTCTTGCTCCTGGGGAATCCTAAGCCAAAAAAATTAAGCTCATTTTGTATATTCAGAAAAATCGAATACAAATTTTCACAGCTATGTTCATAAGCAATGTGTAATTGTTTTCCCGTTACTTAAAATATGATGCGTGCAATTATCGCTGTTTTTCAACATTATTATTATTATTATTATTTCATTCAAGAAGTCAAACATGTGATGGACCTGTTTCAGGCCATATACCTTTATAAAAGAATGAATCTGGAATTCTCAGACCTTTTGGCTAAGATCAAAGTGTAGTATCTACACTTGATCTTACCAGAACTACATGCAAAGGCGGTCATCCGAAAGACATAAGGGGACGATAGACCTGATGGGGCGGCTCTGACCTCAAATGGGAAGCAGCGAGCCCTATTAAAAATTAAAAAAAAAAAAAAAACCAAAAAAAAAAAAACAAAAAAAAAAAAAACAAACAAAAAGGGTGCACATTTTGCAATTCATTACGAATACCTTATTTCATATACAATACGATGGAGGTGGAGGCGGTCAGTGCAGCTTTCCGCTGGATAGAAAACACGATACATACACACATTGTGATTATAACTGATCAGAAAGCATGCTGAGAAGGGTGAGAAACAGGCAAGCTTCGTGCAGAGTGGCCAAGCTTCGTGCAGAGTGGCTTGCTTCGCTTCGGAGGTCACGGGTAGCAAGCATCACCTGGATCTTTTCTCCTGGGCATGCCGGTGTGCTGGGGAATGAACAGGCGGACAGATTGGCTGGCGCGGCAAAACTTGGTGGAGTATTGATGCATGACAAGGCAGATGTGGTTGCGGCCTTGTGGGAGCCCGTGTACACCTCGGAGGAGCAAATGGATCACCATAGTCTGGTAAGAATGAGACAGCGAGGTGTGACGAGGGGATCTGGCCGACGCTCGACGCTCAGAGGAAAGGCGAGACGGACATACAATCAGATTGCTACTGGAACTATTAGTGTTGGAACTCTTCGCTGGCTGCTGAGGATGGGGACGGAGCGCTTATGGGAATGTCCCGAATGCTGTGATGTCGGTTCCTAAATCAATCAATCAATCAATCAATCAATCAATCATATACAATATTCAACATTTTTACACATTCACTTACGTCCATCTATTGAATTGGGGAATTTGTGAGGGTCCAAGTGTATTATTATAAAGTATACTGTAAGTTTTCCTTTGGAATTGCAATTACCGAAAACTACATTTACCTATATGCCGGCTCCCTGGCCGATGAGTTAGCAGCTTTCTCCGTAATCCCGAATACTCTCGTGGTTGACGTGAGTGCACGAGAATTGGAAGCGGCTCGAGTCGCACCAGTGACTTATGAGAGTATGGAGCCGGTCGCTCAGAAAGTCGTGGCGTGCTGATGAGCGTAATCTAGCCTGGGAATCAACATACAGCTGAAAGATGGTGATGTTGACCGCAATATCATGAAACAGGATGGAAACGTGGAAAAAAACAACAACATTTATCTATATGAATTTAAACATTACCGTTCCAGAATAATAAATAGTATGCAGTCATTACACAGATATTTAGGTAATCTTGCTGCATTTGACATCTGGGGTCTTGTTGTATTTGCAATGTACCTTATAAATACACAATGTTTTGTACTAAATAAAACAACATTAAACGGAAGACTTGTAATTTTCTTCACACAAAGAGAAAAGGGACATAACGATATAACAGTTATTTCAAGGGAGATTACTAAAAGTAATATATAATATACGATTAAATAATGTAGAATTTGTCTAATCTTTATAAAATTATCATATAAGTTTTCTACAATTTCATGTTTCCTATCAGATAGGCATAACAATTTTCAAATATCTTAATAGATTTTGTAAAAGTTAAGGCTTTATTTTAAATTTTTGAGAATTTTATAAATAGTTTTTCTATCTCACATCGATATTAAATGCAATATTTTATTCTTTAAATGAATAGCATTCAGTTTCACTAGCAGTAAAAATATTTTTGTCGGCCCTGTAAAAGGCCAAATATCCTTTAAAGAACTATGTTCATTCCACTACTAAACAGGGCACCTTGAAATGATGCACCAACTATAGACTGTTGCCCTGGTCAGTCATGCAAGTAAAATTCTACTAATATCATAATGGGAAGACGTCGTAAGACATGGAAGAAGAGATTAACCTGGTTCAAGTTGGATTTAAACAAGAAAGAGGAACAAGAGAGCACATACTCAACATGCGTTTAATAGTAGAGAAGTGTAGAGAATTTAATGTAAGCTTATTCTCCTGTTGTGTGGATTATTCAAAGGCATTTGACTGTTTCATCATCATCATGTGCCATGCCAATAAGATTGGACGGTCATGATTCGACATCTCACTTGATCACCAGAGTCATGGATCAACTCAGTGCTCTTATCTCGACCACACCAAATGACCAAGCCATCCAGGTATTTACTTCTTTGCCTTCCCCTTGTTCTCTTCCCCTCGATCTTGCCAGTTGTCACCAAGTTCCCCAATATATTTCTTCTCATAACGTGACCAACAATGTTTGACTGTCTACGTCTAATTTCTCTAATAAGTGTACGATTTTCATTTATTTCTTGTAGGATTTAGTAATTGGTTTTTCTGTCTGTCCATGGTATTCTTTGCATTTTACTCAGAAACTACATATCCACAGCCACCAGATGTTTTTTTTTTTCCAGCTTGACTGCTCATTCTCCACGCTTCACATCCATACAAAAGTATAGGTTGTATGTAGCAACTCCGCACTCTTTTTCTCGTTGCAGTTGACATTTTTTTTATTGGCCAGTATGTTTTTCATATTGCAAAAGGCTACGATTCTTGTTCTAATCTCTTCAAGGCCTCTCACATCAGATGTTATGATTGTTCCGAGATAATTGTACCGATTCAATTGTTTAAGAATATTCCCATTTTCTTGCACATTGTGGTATTTTTTTTTTCTTCCTAGTGCGACCATAATATGTGTCTTCTTACAATATAATTCTAATTCTATAGTTGTTCACTGTGTGCAACAGTCGCATCTACTAAATGTTTTCAGATACTTCTAATTGTCTGTAGTCAATGCTGTATCATCCGCACATCTAATGTTGTTGATGTTACGTCCCCCTATGATGATCCCTTTCATAACTGCTACATGTCTGAAAATGTTTTCACTGTACAGGGAAAGGAGATCTAGAGACATTACACATCCCTATCTCACACCTCTCTTAACAGGCTGATATTGACCTACTTCATTATCAATCCGTATGGCAGCTTGTTGTTTCCAATGTACGTTGTTTTGTTTCCAAATCAAGGGTCTTTCCTATAAATTTGTAGATCTGCAAGCATCTTTATCATGTTGACATGTCTCACTTTATCGAAAGCCTTTATGTGATCAATAAAGCGAAGCTGTATGTCTTTGTTTACTTCTATAAAACGGTCCATTAATGTTCTCAGCATATACACATTACTGGCAAGATCGGAGGGAACAGAACAAGAGGAAGACCAATAGGAAAATACCTGGATGGCTTGGCCACATGGCATGGACGAGACAGGAACACTGATCTGATCCACGACTCTGGTGATCGAGTGAAATGACGAGTCATGACCGCCCACGCATTCCGGCATGGCACATGATTGATTGATATACACACTATTTACTGTTCCTTTGCCTTCTACAAACTCACATTGATCTTCTCCTTTTACGGGTTGTATTTTTCTTTCTAACTCTTTGCATGATAATTCTTAGCAAAATCTTCGTGATGTGGCTCATTGTACCACTTGTTCGTTGTTGATGACATACCAAGGCTCCTGATTTCTTTGGTATTGCAATAACTATAGAATTACATTATTCAGGAGGATATCTCTAGTATCATATATTGTGTTCAGCAGTCTGGTGACTTGATCTATCCCATATTTTTCTAAGGCATTGATTGTTTCTGTTGTGATGTCATCTGAACCGGGGTTCTTGCTAGTTTTCATATGGTTAAGATCATTCTTAATCTCGATGTTCAAACTTTATGATCCTTCATTATTATTTCAAACATCTTACTGTTCTTCTGTGGTATCATCATAAAGGTTTTTCACATAATCTGACCATACATGTAGAATCTGATCTTTTTCTATTATGATTTTTCACTCTTTTGTTTTAGGAAGCCTGTTGATGTATGTGTTCTTTTATTTATATTTAAAAATCTTAGTATGCATGAGAACAAATGATTACTACATCACGCCATTCATCCAATGTTATCATATGTATATGAATGTATATGTTGCATTCGCAAATATAAAAATAAAAAATCTCACACACACACACACACACACATACACACACACACATACACACACACATACACACACACACACACACACACACACACACACACACACACACACAAAGTACCTTGTATATACACACTGTTTTTAAATGTCAGCACTTTGGATTGTTTCAGGGCATTTTGGCTAAGATCAAAGTATAGTATTTGTTCTTGTATGACGTCAGTGATTAAAGGTTAACTGCTTTATCTGAACTTAATCTGGCCATGTCCACCAGCTGAGGTGGTCATTACATTGACATACGGGGACATGGAACCTCATGGGGCGGCTCTTGCTCCTGGGAAACACATACTGGGATATGGAACCTCATGGGGCGGCTCTTGCTCCTGGGGAACATATACCGGGACCTGGAACCTCATGGGGCGGCTCTTGCTCCTGGGGAACACATACTGGGACATGGAACCTCATGGGGCGGCTCTTTTTCCTGGGGAACACATACTGGGACATAGAACCTCATGGGGCGGCTCTTGCTCCTGGGGAACACATACTGGGACATAGAACCTCATGGGGCGGCTCTTGCTCCTGGGGAACACATACTGGGACATGGAACCTCATGGGGCGGCTCTTGCTCCTGGGGAACACATACTGGGACATGGAACCTCATGGGGCGGCTCTTGCTCCTGGGGAATCCTAAGTCCTAAAAATTAAGCACATGTTGTATATTCAGGACATTCAAACACAAATGTTCACAGCTATGTTCATTAGCAATGTGTAATTGGCTTTACTTTGTGTTTTCCGCAATGGGTGCAATTATCGCTGCATTTCAACATGGGAGGTGTTATTAACAGCGCGCTGTGAATAATACTGAGCGTGACTGGGGTGGGCAAATGCGGATCAGAGATTTAATTGTGGCTCCCATTGAAATTTAAATCATTTTGTTTTAATACCAAAGATGGGCGCAGATATATGGGACATACACACGATAAAACGAGTAGCACAAGATATGGAAATACACTCCGACGACAGTGAGGCCCGAGCCCAGAAATATTTATTGCATCCATCCATCGGTCTAGCAGTCCACTACACACTCAACCGGAATTGATCGACAATACATTCAATTTATATGATTCTTTATTTCAACAATTGCGAAAGCAAACCCCATACACAAGTTGCACAGTATATCTCTTTTAAAATAAATAAAAAACCTCCTTTTTCTGTCGTCATTTTCGAACATAAACGTCACGTGACGGTAGTAAACAACGGTAGTAAACGTCACGTGACACTGAGCGTTATTCACAGCGTGCTGCGTGTAATCACTCTGTTTCAACATTATTATTATTATTTCATTCAGGAAAACACAAATTTGATGGGCCTGTTTCAGGCCATATACCTTTATAATTGAATGGATCTGGCTTCTCGGCCTTTTGGCTAAGATCAAAGTTTAGTGTCTGCACTCGAAGTTACCAAGGCCACATGCAGAGGCGGTCATCTGAATAACACACCGGGTACGTGGGGCCTGATGGGGCGGCTCTGGCTCTCACTGGGGAACAGCGTGCCCTTAATTGTTTTGAAATACAAAAATTTAAACAAAAATCGATGCACTTTGGGCAATTCCATACGAAAAGCTTATTTCATATAAAACATTCAACATTTTAATACATTCACTTCCGCCCATCTATTGAACTTAAGAATGTACAAGGATCCAAGTGTGTTATTCCAAAGGATACTGTAGATTTTTCTTTAGAATTGCAGTTACAGACAACAGCAATTTATCGAAATGGATTGAAACATCACTACATTTGTCGTTCCAGAATAATAAATAGTATGCAGTCAATACACAAATATTTAGGAAATCTTGCTGTATTTGACATCTCGGGTCTTGCTGTATTTGCAAATGTAAAGGAAAACACACAATGCACCTTGTAAATACACACTATTATGCATTAACTAAAACCACATTAAACGGAAGACGTGTATTTAAACAAAGCAGAAAGGGACATAACATAACGATATAACAGTTATTTCAAGGCACATTACTGAAAGTAACATGAATATATTATGTGATTTAAATAATTGTAGTACTTGTCTTATTTTTTATTAAACTATTATATAACTTAACGAATGTTTATGCTGCATAAAGAAGAGAATAATAATTTTCAATATCTTCACAGTTTGTGTAAAAGTTAAGGCTTTATTCTAAACTTTTGAGAAATTTATAAACAATTTTTCTAGGTCACATCGATATTAAATGTAATATTTTATCCTTTTGATGGATGCAGTGTCAAATAACCTTCTTTTTTCAAATTTGTGTCTAGCCTGTCAAGGGCCACATATCCTTAATGAGAACTATCTTCATTCCACTACCAAAAAGACCAGCCAACACACAAACACAAAATGGGTTCTTACAATACACAATGAAACTGACTGACACAGATAAAGACATACTAGACACAGAGCTTACATTAGCAGACATAACACATGCACTCAATCAAATGAAAAAAAGAGAAAACACCAGAACCAGATGGACTCACTGTAGAATTCTACCAACACTTCTTTCCTATCATAAGCATTTTCCTTCTAAACGGCTACCAAGAGGCTTTTCACAAACAAGAACTCCCAAACACTTGCAGCATGTCATGTATAAGACTCATACCTAAAGACAACACAGACAAAACACAGCTGAAAAACTATAGACCCATCTCATTATGAAACAGACTACAAAATTCTAGCAAAATCACCTGCAAACAAAATAAAAACTTTCATGCCATCACCACTACACCCAGACCAACAGTGCAGTATTCAACACAAACACATACACCAACATACACACTTCATTAGAGATTTCATTACATACACCCCCCAGAAAGACTGTCAATCCTCACTCTTGTCCTTACACCAGGAGAAGGCCTTTGACAGAATTTCACACTCGTACTTACACAAAACACTAGCATACTGTAACATAGGACAGTACTATAGACAGTGGATAGACATATTGTATAAAAATCCTGAAAGTAAGGTACTGGTGAATCATTCATTCAGGATCACAAGATCTGTCAGACAAGGGTGTCCACTATCACCAGTCCTATATGTACTCACACTAGAACCACTCTTAGAAGCAATTAGACAGGACACTGACATAAGCTTATGCAGATGACACCGCTTTATTCCCTACAACCAACACTTCCATAACGAACATACTTCACACCTTCAGACAGTTTGGTGAAGGAAGTCGGTCTAAAATAAACATACAGAAGTCTACAATAATGGGTCTGGGGGAATTGATGCCTGGAGTGTGAAAGTTTTTATATTAAACGTTTTGGTTTGCATGGGAGCAAGTGATTACTCAACCATCATCGTCAAAAGGTAACATGAAGGCATTTACACCATGCCAAGTATATAATGTTATCACGTGTGTATGAATGTACACGATGTATTAGCAAATGTAAAAAGACACTGGTTTTGTACATAATAAACTCAAATAAATAAAAATCGTATAAGTCTGTGAAGTGCTAAAGCACTAACTAAAAAATAAAGAAAAAAGAAAAAAACAGGGTAACTTGAAATTATGCACCAACTATATAGACATAATGGAATATCAATAATAATGGGAGATTTTAATGCAAAAGTAGGTACAGGAAGAGCTGAAAATGAGAGAAATGTTTTAAGATAATGTTGATTGGGAAACAGAAATGATGCAGGTCACACATTAATTGAATTTTGCACAGAAAATGAGTTAATGATAGCCAACACACTTTTTCAACAACACCCAAGAAGTCTCTACGCATGGACGTTCCCGGACAATATTACCAAACATTAGATAGATTATATTTTAATACAAAGGAGATGGAGATCAAGCATAACATCTGCAAAAACATTACGAAGTGCAGACTGTGATAAAGATCATCAGTTATTAGAAGCAGATCTGAAATTAAAACTCAAAACACTTACCCGAGGTCCAAGACCACTTCGTTTTGATCTCACTAAAATACCAGATGCATACACCGTAGTAGTTAGGAATCGTTTTGGGGTCTTGATGTCTGTACAAGAGGAAATGACACCTGATGAACTGGCAGTACAAGCTAGAGATATCTTGATAACTGCAGCCAAAGATTTCATTCCGACCAAGAAAAAGCAACTTAAGCCATGGACTACATCAGACACGTTAGAAATAATAAAACAATGAAGGGAACTAAAACAGAAAGGAGGTGAATCCGATAACAGCAGGATGAAATATAAATCTTTAACTCGAAAAATAAGAAAGAACACACGAAAGGGCAAACATCAATATATTCAAGATTGCTGTACCAGAATATAGAAATATCATAAGACTGGAAGAGATTACGAAATGTTCAAAGAAATGAAGTTATTGGCAAAAAATGTTCAACCACAGTTGAATGTTATCTGTGACAAGATGGGAAATGCCTTAACAGAATCTAGACAAATTCTAGAAAGATGGCAGGAGTACTGCAGTAGAATGTATGATGTGAGTGACAGTGAGGATATGAATGAGATACATGAGCCAATGACAGCAGAAACAGAACCTGGACCCTCATTAGATGAAATTGCATAGGCAATAAAGAACCTGAAAAATTGTAAATCACCTGGATGTGATGAGATATCAGCTGAACTAATTAAAGCGGGAGGAGAAGAAATCATACAATCTATCACGCAGTATGTAAACATATTTGGAAATATGGCATATCGCCAAAAGATTGAAAGAGAACTATATTCATTCCAATACCAAAAAAGGGCAACCTGAAATTATGTACCAACTATAGAACTGTTGCCCTAATCAGTCATGCAAGTAAAATTCTTATAAAAATCATAATTGTGGAGGACTTCGTAAGAAAATAGAAGAAGAAATTAACGTGGCTCAAGCTGGATTTAGACAAGGAAGAGGAACACAAGATCACATTCTCAATATGCGTTTAATAATAGAGAAGTGAAGAGAATTTAATGTAAACCTATTCTCATGTTTTGTGGATTATTCAAAGGCATCTTACTGTGTACAACATCACAAACTTTGGGAGATCATGAGGAATATGGGCTTTCCACCACGTGTAATACAACTCATAAGAATGCTCTATCTAGACCAAAAAGCAGCGGTTAGAATAGATGGTGCGACATCAGATTGGTTTGACATCAAGCAAGGAACCCGTCAGGGAAGTGTGCTGTCCCCCTATTTGTTTAACCTGTACGCCGAAAATATAATGAGAAATGTAAGAGATGATATAAGGAGGAAGCTATACAATGCCCTAAATATCGGTGGTCATGACATACCAGAGATTCGGTATGCTGATGATACAGTATTGCTATCCACAACACAGACTGGTATAGAAAGCCTAATAGCCTCAACCCAATTGAATAGTGAAAATCACAACTTATATCTTAACATAGCAAAATTAAAGATAATGTATACAGATAAAACTACTATGGAGAAAAATATATATTTTAATGAGGAAAAATTGGAGGTGGTGGACAATTTTCAATATCTTGGGTCATTGATTACCAACAACAGTGACGCAATGAAATAAATTAAGCGACGACTATAAATTGCTCTTCAAAGACTAAAACAACCGAATAAATTATGGAATGGGACTGACAGAACTGCAAAAATTAGATTTTTAAGAGCATGCATCTTTCCCAATGCAACATACGCCTTTGAGACCTGGACACTTACTAAACAAGTTGCACAGCGCATAAATGCTTATGAATATAAATGTTATACATGAGTTCTAAGAATATCTTGTGTAAATACAAGAACAAATGCATTCATACTTCAAGAGCTGAATTTTTAAGAAGGTTGGCTATTAAAGACGATGAAACTAATAAATTTGAAATATTTTGGTCACTTGAAACGCTACGAAAGTTCGGAGAGAAGAATAATGGATGGGTATATGCCTGGGAAGAGAAGGAGGGGAAGGCCAAAGAGACGATGGGTGCAGGATGTGGCGGATGATCTCCAGATTGGTGTATCGGACGCGGAACATCTTGCTTATTATCGAGAGGTTTTCCGGAAGGTTGTTATGGCAGCGAGGTTTTGCAAAGGTCATGCTACTGAATGAATAAATGAATGCATATAGAATGTTCAAAATGTGACATAGAAATAGAAGCGAAAATTCTTTACCAAGTGGATCATTTTAAATTCCTAGGGGCATTTATAACATCAAATGTAAGATTTACAACAGAGATTAAGAGCATAATTTTCCCCCCAAATATACTTGACAGGACATTGCAGTCAACACCAGCATTTTCCAGGCTGCTGTTGATGTCTTGGCCAGATTACGCTCAATAGTTTGCCATTGCTTTCTGAGCGATCTCACTACCCAGAGACCAGGGAAAATTTTATTACTGGAAGTCCAGGTGGATTTTTTAAATAAATCCCGGTCCTCACCGGGGCCTGAACCCGGGACCTCCAGCACTCGAGGCGGACACCATATTTTGTGTGGTCAATAAAGCGAAGCTGTATGTATTTGTTTACTTCTATAGATTGGTCCATTAAAGTTCTCAGCATATACACATTACTGGCAAGATCGGAGGGAACAGACCAAGAGGAAAATACCTGGATGGCTTGGCCACATGGCATGGACGAGATAGGAACGCTGAGTTGATCCACGACTCTGATGATCGAGTGAAATGGCGAGTCATGACCGCCCACGCTTTCCGGCATGGCACATGATTGATTGATATACACATTATTTACTGTTCCTTTGCCTTCTACAAACTCACTTTGTTCTTCTCCTTTTACGGGTTGTATTTTTCTTCCTAACTCCTTGCATGATAATTCGTAGCAAAATCTTCGTGATGTGGCTCATTGTACTAATTGTTCGATGTTAATGACATTCCAAGGCTCCTGATTTCTTTGGGATTGCAATAACTATAGACTTACATTATTCAGGAGGATATCTCTAGTATCATATATTGTGTTCAGCAGTCTAGTGACTTGATCTATCCCATATTCTTCTAAGGCATTGATTGTTTCTGTTGTGATGTCTTCTGAACCGGGGGTCTTACCACTTTTCATATTGTTAAGGGCATTCTTAATCTCGATGTTCAAACTTGATGATCCTTCATTATTATTTCGAACATCTAACTGTTTTTCTGTGGTATCTTTATAAAGGTTTTTAACATAATCTGACCATACATGTAGAATCTAATCTTTTCTATTATGATATTTTCAATCTTTTGTTTTTAGGCAGCCTGTTGATGTATGCGTTGTTTTATTTATATTTGAACATCTTAGTATGCATGGGAGCAAATGATTACTACACCACGCCAGCATCCAATGTTATCACGTGTATATGAATGTATATGTTGTATTCGCAAATATAAAAATAAACACACACACACACACACACTCACACACACACACACACACACACACACACACACACACACACACACACACACACACACACACACACACACACACACAGCGTGCCTTGTATATACATACTGTTTTGAAACAAAAGTTTATTTTATTTTATTGTTTTTTAATTCAGCACTTTGGATTGTTTCAGGGAATTTTGACTAAGATCAAAGTGTAGTATCTGTTCTTGCATGACGTCAGTGATTAAAGGTTAACTGATTATCTGAACTTGATCTGGCCATGGTCACCAGCTGGGGTGGTCATTACATTGACATACGGGGACCTGGAACCTCATGGGGCGGATCTTGCTCCTGGGGAATCCTAAGTCCTAAAAATTAAGCACATTTTGTATATTCAGGACATTCAACAACAAATTTTCACAGCTTTGTTCATTAGTTAGTTTGTTAGTTAGTTAGTCGACAGATCATCCTCATTGCACATCGAACCATTCAGTCCATAAGTGCTCGGATCCCCTCCTCAGCAAATCCCGCAACGTGTAGCGGCTACGACGCCAGTTCTGTGTTGGTTTATCAATCTTCTTTGGCTTCCTGCGTAGTGTTCTTTGTTGGCCACCCCTCTTTTAATTTGCTGCTCTCGCAGTCTGGCCATTGTTGTAGATTCACAGTCATCACTTGGTTCTCACAAAAGTCTTACTTCTTGTAGAGCATTCAGGATGTCGGCCTGGTCCATGGCGTGTCCGCCCTCCACAGTAGCCTCACCTGCGAGCTTGTCAGCCCGCTCATTTCCTTGTACTCCCGCATGCCCTGGCACGAAGATGAAACTAATCTTTGCCAGTCGAGTCGGATCGATCCCTCCTCTATCCTCTTGATCATGTTCATTGAGTCGCTGAGGAAACAAGCCCTAGTGAATGTCTGTGTCTCGAGCCATGTTATTGCTTTACTTACTGCCATGACTTCCCATGGTTAGGCTACTTGTGGTTTCAGTGAAAGCACCAGAGTCCTCCTTCACACTTCTCCCTCCGGCCCGAGCTGTAAAGGCCCATGAGCTTCTCACATGTCGGACGACCGACCCATCTGTGTAGATGACCGCGTCACCGTCTAGCATTTCTCGAAAATCAACGCTTGTACTTCAGCCTCAACAGCAGCCGGATTTTCTTGTCTGCATTTTCTATCTAGTGGATGCAAACTGAAAAGGATGTGCAGAAATCTGTTGGCACTTGCACCCACTCCTCGCCAGGTTCTAAGTCCTCAAGTGAACACACCTGTTGAAGAATGTCTTCGGCTTGACCCATCCACGACCTTCCTCTTTTTAACCTGCTGCCCTTCACCTTCCTAATTCACTATGCAGTGGATGTTGTGTGTTGCGTTAATTCTGAGGTAGGCGCGTGCCCTGCAACCTTGTATTCTCTCTTCAATGGTTGGAAAATTAAGAAGGTAGCGCATCGCCCTGCATGCTGTATCTCTTGTACATCCAAGAATAATGCGCATAGCTTCATTCTGTATCCTTTCCATCCTTTCTATCTGCTTATGGCTGAGAGTCAGGATTGCCATTGCATACTCCAAAACAGACATGACCAGCCCCTCGTACAGAAGACATAGATGGCGCTGCTCACAGTTTGCTGCCGCCATCACCCGCATTGCTGCCAAACCTTGCTTGGCCTTTATTATCACCTGGTCTATGTGCACATTATAAGCAAGGCTTCGATCAAACCGTATCCCCAGGTAATTCATTGCCTGCGTTCTTTCCACCGTCTCTGAACACAGCATTACAGTTGGTGTTGGATTGTTGACAATATGATTATTCAACGAGAACCAAGTCACTGTTGCCTTTGTTGGGTTGACCATTGCCCCAGCTTCATCACACCAAGTACTTATGCGATTGAGTTCGGTTTGTAGTTCAACAGCAACCTCCTCTCTGTTCATTGATTGATTGATTGATTGATGTTCATTAGCAATGTGTAATTGGCTTTACTTTGTGTTTTACACAATGAGTGCAATTATCGCTGCATTTCAACATGGGAGGCGTTATTAACAGCGCTCTGTGAATAATACTGAGCGTGACTGGGGTGTGCAAATGCAGATCAGAGATTTAATTGTGGCTCCCATTGAAATTTAAATCATTTTTTTTAAATATCAAAGATTGGCGCAGATATATGGGACATGCACAAGATAAAACGAGTAGCACAAGATATGGAAATGCACTGCGACGACAGTGTGGTCCCTTCGGTCCAGAAACATTTATATCATCCATTGATCGGTCTAGCAGTCCACCACACACTCAACCGTAATTGATACATTCAATTTATATGATTCTTTATTTCAATAATTGCGAAAGCAAACCCCATACACAAGTTGTACATTATATCAATTTTTTTTTTAAACCTCTTTTTCTATCATAATTTTCGAACATAAACGTCACGTGACGGTAGTAAACAACGGTAGTAAACGTCACGTAACGTGACCAGCCGCGGCTGTGAATAACACTGAGCGTTATTCTCAGCGTGCTGCGTATAATTACTCTGTGTCAACATTATTATTATTATTATTATTATTTCATTCAGGAAAACAAAAATTTGATGGGGCTGTTTCAGGCCATATACCTTTATAAATGAATGGATCTGGCTTCTCGGCCTTTTGGCTAAGATCAAAGTTTAATATCTGCACTTGAAGTTACCAAGACCACATGTAGAGGCGGTCATCCGAATAACACATCGGGGACGTTGGACCTGATGGGGCGGCTCTAACTCTCACTGGGGAACCGCGTGCCCTCAATTGTTTTGATATAAAAGAATTTTTAAACATCGAAGCACTTTGGGCAATTCCATATGAAAAACTTTTTTCATATAAAGCATTCAACATTTTAACACATTCACTTCCGCCATTCTATTGAACTTAAGAATTTACAAGGATACAAGTGTGTTATTCCAAAGGATACTGTATGATTTTCTTTAGAATTGCAGTTACCGACAACAGCAATTTATCTATATGGACTGAAACATCGCTACATTTGCCGTTCCATAATAATAAATAGTATGCAGTCATTCCACAGGCATTTAAGGAATCTTGCCGCATTTGGCATCTGGGTCTTGTTGTATTTGCACATTTAAAGGAAAACACACAATGCACCGCGTAAATACACACTGTTTTGCACTAAATAAAACGACATTAAACGGAAAATAATTATAAAAAGCAGAAAGGGACATAACAATACAACAGTTATTTCAAGGGACATTACAAAATATAACATAAATATATTATGTGATTTAAATAATTGTAGTATTTGTGTTAATGTTTTCTAAATTTGTCATATAGTTAATGACGGGATTCTGTGCCATAAAGAATAATATAACATCTTTCACACATATTCACAATCTTTGTACAAGTTATGGCTTACTCTAAATTTCTTACAATTTTATAAATAATTGTTCTATGACTGTCAACGTGTTGGATGTCTAGGGATCTGAGCTCGGGCTCAAACAGGCTACAATAACTCCGTTAAATATAATATATAACATTTATTGCAGTTAGGTATACAGTGCGTTGGCGCAGTGGGTTTAACAAGCCCACACTGATGCGTTGCATATCACAGAGGTTTAACATCACACATGATTATAACAAACATTCTAAGCAAACTATCTAGCATATGTCTATGACCCTAAATACACATGGGTCTGAACTATTAAGTCCCTCTAAGGCAGGCCCTGTTGCCTCTCCGATGTCCCGTCTGTCTCTGCCGGTTCACACGTGTCGCAATCCGACACGGGTGGTAACTCTGTCCGAGTTCCTCGTGGACCCCGCAATAGGCGGGCCACATCAGTGTCCACGGGACAGTGGACTCACTGACCAGTCCTTCGAGAAGGCTCTGGATTACTCTGGCCTTCGAGGGTCTTACTTCTTTCCCTTGGGCGGGAGTTGTAGCCCTTAGCTAGTGTCTATTAACTTATGTTGGTTTACCGTATAATGTGAGGCTGTGACAGGAGTCCCCCTCTCCCCCCTGATTTGATGGGTTGTTATGAGGTAATTGGTTCTGTACTAATTCTGTCACAGAATCACATAAAGTCGGTGTTTGTAGTTTGGTGGATAGTAACTTGGTAACCTACATATTGGCATCAACACTCATGTATTCTCCCATACACCACTTCTCTGATTTGCTGAAGAGGTCTCTCTCTCCTGTGTCCTTAAAAATGCTTATCTGACCGAAGTTACGTGACGTTTCCTAGTTGTTTCTACAACCCGTCCTTCTCAAAGTATCCTACTGATACCAAGATAATTAACCTCTGTATTAGAGAGGATTAACAAGACAAAAGTCTTGGCTAATTAAGTACACCTTCAAATCTTGTTCTGTGTGTGTATTTCAATACACTTTTACTCTCGTATGTTGTATAATGCTGAATATGTAGTTACGCTGTTATTTTTATCCCATCTGACTACATGTGTCCCTGTTGGCTTGTTAGTGTGTTGACTAATAAGTTGCTGCTTCTAATAAAGTGACTGTATTTTAATTGATAGTGTTCAGTTTTGAGTTTTGTGTAAAGTGTGTGCTGAATGTGTGGCTTATCTCCAAGCGTCACGAGTTGGGATATCCTTAATCATGAATTACCCCAATGTGTGTAATGCATGATCAGGAATTCCAAGCAGTGGTGCTTAGATGTAGTATCCTAAATACTAAACATGCATCAACAATTTAGACAAGCAATACAATTCACATGAAAGACGCAGACAAATTAAAATAAATACGTTTTGCGTACAATTTGTCCGCTCAGTATATCACTCTCTTATTTAATTCATTCACCCTGTCATTCACTCATCTTTCATTCAAAATAGTATTTGGTTAAAATATATAAGTAAAGTTGAGGTAAGTGTTATTGCCCTTAGAAAAAACGGAATAGGCGATATGTTCCCTTTAAGATAATACGTACTTTTTGTACGATGACTCAAAAATGGTTTATAATTTAAATAGAGAAAATTGCATAGGAAGATTATTTCGCCTATGAATTGAAATACCTGCAATATTATGGTAGAAAATGTGCAAGTTACAGGTTGACATATTTTATATACATAATTCAATGCAAATATAATACATATTCAATACTAAATTAATTAATTAACTAAGTAAGTAAAATCCAACGATGATGTGCGCGTTGTCCTCCTGTTGTTAGCGTGTCGTGCCATGAATGTTAACAGTTAGTATGGCTGTCTCTTGAGTGTTGTAATCGACGTAGTTCTCTTTCGGCTGTTTGCAAAGTCTCTTAGCAACAGCAAGTATGGAATGTTCTCAATGTCGAGTATAAAGTGTTCTTAATGCTTTCCTGATCAATGTCCGTTCACTGGTTGAAATCATTTCACAGATAATGTCTCTCGCTCGGATTGTTCCTAGAGCTTTGGTAATTGGTAGTATAGTTCTCAAAGTTTCAAGTTCGTGGGTGTCATACGTAACCTATTGACTGGGGTGTTATTACTTTTAAATGAAAGGTCTCTAGCAGGTGTAGAGCTACACTGTTCTATGCCACAGAATAAAATATCACAGTTTCTGGTATGGCGAATGGTTAATGTGCCAAATGTTATTCTGCTGGCGCATTCGTTTGCCGCGATAAAATATCAGCTATAATGTTATCGGTGCCTCTGATATGGCGGATTTCGAAGTCGAAATCTTGGAGAAGAAGACACCATCTTTGCAAACGATGGTTTTTCGGAACACCTTGCTTAAGCACCAACAATGGCGAATTATCGGTGAGCACAACGAAGTGGGCACCTAAGAGGAACTTAGATAATCTTAGCTTACAAAATAATAGACTTAATGCCTCCAATTCCACCGTAGAATAATGGATCTCTGCCTTCTTCAGCTTACGGCTTACGTAGAGAATTGGGTGTCTCACTCCTTCCACTTCTTGCTTCTCAGTTTATTTACAGATATTTCTACGTTGGAATCGATTTCCATCTGCTTTAGTCTTATTTGTGTATCGGCATTCAATTGGGCTAGTTTGGCCGCCGCCTCAAGCTCCATTTGCTTCTCTTGAGCCTGCAATTGCATTTTCCTTTCTTCTGCATGCAATTGCACTTTCTTTTCTTCTGCGTCAATTTGCATCTTCTTTTCTTCTGCCTCAATTTGCATCTTCTTTTCTTCTGCCTGCATTTGCCTCTGTTTTTCTTCCCGTTCTATCGCTCTTTCTTCACGGGCAATGTTCTCTGCGTGTGTCTTCTGTGCCCATTCTGATAGTTTCTCTTCTTTATAACCTAATCTCATACCTAACTCAATACATTTTTCTAATGTAGACATTTTGACTTCTCCTCGTTGTAATTTCACTGAAGTTAAATCCCTTAGAAAAAATGTTGGGGAGTAGACAATTTAGTTATCTCCCTTAATGTTTACATAAGCAAAATAGAAATGCAAAGTTATGTTGGTACAGAGGTTATGATATATATAGAAATCAATGCAAAACAAAAATGTTACATGGATGGAAGGTGATAATACCACTTAGGGTTGCAATGGGCATGATATGAAACTTATCTTATATTCCAAGGACTTGCGAATGTTGTCTTGTTATTTCGCCACTGTTGGATAGGTTACAATCAGTTACACACCCACACTTCACGCACAATCTGCTCGTAGAATGAAATAACATTAATAACAGTCAAATGTCACAGTCATGTCAAAATAGTTTATAGTATTAACATCATGGAGAGACTTGCTGCAGAGGGACTCATATTAATACTAGTTCATTACTCTAGATAGCTGCAAACAATTCAATTTTGTTCAGAAATAAATTTGATATTATTTCCTCAGTTTTTACTTGGCAATCAATAGCCGTCTGAACGTAAAGCTTGTGCCAAAACCGGAGCTTGGCCCCCAAAAAGCCTGTCAACGTGTTGGATGTCTAGGGATCTAGACTCGGGCTCAAACAGGCAACAATAACTCCGTTAAATATAATATAGCAACATTTATTGACTCTAGGTATACAGTGCGTTGGCGCAGTGGGTTTAACAAGCCCGCACTGATGCGTTGCATATCACAGAGGTTTAACATCACACATGATTATAACAAACATTCTAAGCAAACTATCTAGCATATGTCTATGACCCTAAATACACATGGGTCTGAAACTATTAAGTCCCTCTAAGGCAGGCCCTGTTGCCTCTCCGATGTCCCGTCTGTCTCTGCCGGTTCACACGTGTCGCAATCCGACACGGGTGGTAACTCTGTCCGAGTTCCTCGTGGACCCCGCAATAGGCGGGCCACATCAGTGTCCACGGGACAGTGGACTCACTGACCAGTCCTTCGAGAAGGCTCTGGATTACTCTGGCCTTCGAGGGTACTTACTTCTTTCCCTTGGGCGGGAGTTGTAGCCCTTAGCTAGTGTCTATTAACTTATGTTGGTTTACCGTATAATGTGAGGCTGTGACAATGACACATCGATGTAGATGTCTTATTTTATTCTTTCAATATACATCATCGTTGTCTTGAGTTTAGTAAATTTTTGTCGGGTCTGTAAAAGGCCAAATATCTTTAAGAAAACTATCGTCATTCCACAACCAAAAATGGAAACTTAAAATTGAGCACCATCTGTAGACCGTTGCCCTAGTTAGTCAAGCAAATAAAATTCTACTAAAAATCATAATAGGAAGACTTAGTAAGAAATGCTAGGAGAGATTAACGTGGTTAAAGCTGGATTTTAAAAAGAAAGAGGAACAAAAGAGCACATACTCAACATGCGTTTAATAATAGAGAAATGAAGAGAATTTAATGTAAACGTATTATCTTGCTTTGTGGATTATTCATAGGCATTTGATTGTTTCATCATCATCTTAATGTGCTATGCCGATAAGCGTGGGATGTCATGATTTGCCATTCACTTGATCACCAGAGTCGTCGATCAGCTCAGTGTTCTTCTATCGACCATTCTAAGTGACTAAGCCATCCAGGTATTTACTTCTCTGCCTTCCCCTTGTTCTCTTTCCCTCGATCTTGCCAGTGGTCATCAAGTTCTCCAATTTATTACTTGATCTGGCCATGGCCACCAGCAGAGGTGGACATCACAATAACATACGGGGACTTGAAACCTCAAGGGGCGGCTCTTGCTCCTGTGGAACTAAATATTAAGCAATTTTGTTGTTGTTTTTCAGGACTTTCAAACACACATTTTCAGGACTATGTTCATAATCAATGTGTAATTGTTTACTTATCACATCTTAATCTTTTTATAATATTATCATAGAAATTAACGAAAGTTATATGCTGCATAAAGAATGGGGTAACGATTTTAAATTATCTTCACGGTCTGTGTATAAGTTAGGCATTATTTTAGATTTTTGAGAAGTTTATAATTCATTTGCCTATTTCACGTCGAAATTAAATGCTATATTTTATCAATTTATTGGATACACCTTTTAGCTTTGTAAAAGAGGTATTTTTGTCCGGCCTGTCAATTACTGTCATTTACTGCCAATATAGTACTTTGCGGTGAATGGCAGGGGGGGGGAGGGGGGGGGGGTCTTTGAGCCTGAGGAATTAAGGCCGCCTGGCTAGTGCAGTCGCCGCGAACTGTGCAGGTTAGGATTTTCTTTTTGCCCCCGACAGAAAAAAATCCCACACATTACCGAGGGATCGAACCGGGGTCTACCGAATGAGAGTCCGGCGTTCTAGCCACTCGGCCAGCCGCTCCTCTCAAGTCCGACCTGTAAAAGACCAAATATTCTTAATGACAACCATAGTGCATGTTGCCAGAATGCAGGTGAACAGAGGAGCCAGGCCGAGGCTGGTGGAAATTTTATTCCCGGAAAACAACGCAGAGACAACGATGGCCGTGCTGCCGACTTGCCGCTTCCGACAATTTTCGATGATGCGGATGACTGAGAACTGATCGTGGATTTAAAGGGCCGTGACAACCCCTGGGGTGATCCAAAAGTTTGACTTGCGACCTGACATCGTACTTCGCTCCTCGTCAGCCAGACAGTTAACGCTGAATGAGCTGACATTCCCGTACGGGTCAAATATTGAGGAGCAGCACACGTACAAGATAGAGAAGTACGATGACATGGTCGCGAGTCCTAGGCTGGAAGGGTACACCATCAGGCTATTCGCAGTAGAGAAAGGCGCCAGATGTCCAGTGTCCATCTCTGTGTATGATGTGCTAAAGCAAATTGGCATTAAAGCACAAGCAAGAAGTCGGGCACAAAAACAACTGGGTGAGGCAGCAGAAAAGGCCTCGTGCTGGCTGTGGAATTGTGGGAACCTGAAGTGGGATGAGACTCGAAGCTAGTATGGTTAGAAGCGTTAAGTGCAGAGCACTTAACAATCTCTCAACTTAGAAAACAACCTTGCAACTGTCGTGCCAACTTTATAGCCTTTCCTCCGAGCGAGGGTGGTGAATCTGAGTGCAGTCAAATCATGCTAATGTCGAACCAAGTCGATCCTTCATAACTGAGCCGTAATCGTCCGAAAGTCGCACCCACCTGCAATAGGTGGGTCAAGAAACTAAAAGGTAGAACCGGCTTCCTAGCAGAGTGCGGCGCCATAAACGTGGCACGATGAAGGAACGTGGCAACGGAGACGTATGGAGGCGATAGAGGCCGTGGCGGGGGATAAAGCAGGCTCCCCACGACCACAAGTGCCCAGGGGTAAGCACAGGCTGCACAGACTCTCCTCTCTGGGGGAGGGGAGAATTGAGAGTGGACATGTTCACAGCTAAGAGACAAGCACAACAAGGACAACGAAGGTGACCGAACGTCTCGCACAGCATTGCAAAGACGTCGTGAGTCATGCCCCGAACGGGTCCGCCAGTAGAGAATGTTATGGGTATAATAGGCTTAAACACTTGGAGAAGAGAATACACTTCTGACGATCAGAAGTCTCCTGCCGTGTTTGCTCCGCGGTGGTGTTTTTATCACTAATGAGAACCATCTTCATTCCACTACCAAAAAGAGCAACTTGAAATTTAGCACCAACGATAGACTGTTGCCCTGGTCAGTCATGCAGCTAAAATTCAACTAAACATCATAATGGGAAGACTTCGTAAGAAATTGAAGAAGAGATTAACGTGGTCCCAGCTGGATTTAGACAGCCGGTCTCCCTGGCCTAGGTGTTAGCGACTTTCTCAGTAATCCCGTATATCCACGTGGGGAACTAACTTGCGCGAGAATTGGTAGCGGTTCTCGCCTCGTTGGTAACTTACGGGGTATGTGAGCGGGCCGCTCAGAAAGCTATGGCAAACTACTGAGTGTAACTTGCCAAGAAATGAACAATCAGCTGAGAGATGCTGATGTTGACAGTGATGTCCTGTAAAGGGGGGAAAAGCTGGATTTAGACGAAGAGAGGAAGAGGAATAAGAGAGCACATACTCAACATGCACTTAATAACAGAGAAGTGTAGAGAATTTAATGTAAACCTATTCTCCTGTTTTGTAGATTATTCAAAGGCATTTAACCGTGTCATCATTATCATCATGTGTCATGCCAATAAGCGTGGAACGTCATGATTCGCCATCTCACTTGACCACCAAAATCGTGGAACAGCTCAGTATTCTTGTCTCGACCATACCAAGTGATTAATCCATCCACGTATTTACTTATCTGCCTTCCCCCTGTTCTCTTCCCTTTGATATTGCCAGTTGTCATCAAGTTCTTTAATTTATTTCTTCTCATAAAGTGACCAAAGGTTTTTGACTATCTGCGTCTAATTTCTCTAATCGGTTTATGATTTTAATTTGTTTCTTGTAGAACATGGTCATTAATTGTTCTGTCTGCCCACGGTATTCTTTGAATTTTTCTCAGAAACCACATTTCCACAGCCATCATATGTTTTTCAGCTTGTCAGTTCAATGTCCACGCTTCACATCCATACAAAAGTACAGGTTGTATGTAGCAGCTAACATTCTTTTTCTCGCAGCAATTGACATCATTTTGTAGGTGAATATGTTTTCCATCTTTCAAAAGACAACCTTCGCCATGGTGATTCTTGTTCTAATCTCTTCAAGTCATCTGACATCACATGTTATGATTGTTCCGAAATAATTATACCGATTCACTTGTTCAAGAATATTACCATTTACTTGTATATTACATTATGGCAATTTATTTCTTCCTAGTGACAACTATAATCTGTGTCTTCTTACAATGTAATTCTAACTATAGTTGTTCACTGTGTGCAATAGCCGCATCTACTAAATGTTGCAGATCCTGCTCATTGTCTGCAATCAATACTGTATCATCCTCAGTTCTATTGTTGTTGATTGTCAGGATCTTATATTAGGCTCGTTGGCTAACACATGTGAGACAGTACAAGTACAACGTAATTCGACGTAAGACACAGCAACACAAGTTCTATGGATTTATTACCACATTAAATACATAACAATAGTTACAGCAATGTACAACATATAACAACTCACTACCACAATACAGCTCATAGGTCTGACGCTCACAATATCAGTCGTTCAGCTCACAAACCACGGAGATTCACACAACGCCTTGCTCTCGACACCACACGTCCGTTCAGATGTCCAGTCGCAGCGTGGTCTGAGATTAGCACACACACACTGCCCACTGCCTCAGGTGGGGTCACGTGGCTTTGCGTCGTCTGTCGTCAGCGCTGGTCGCGTGTCAGGTAAGAAACTTGCCAGCCGACAACTCTTGTCCGCCGGGCTGCCGTAACGATGTTGCTGCTAGGCTCTGACATTCTCCCCGGGTACTTCAATGAAAGATGCCATCTTTCATTCATGATGTATGTATATACTGGGGTAGTGTTAATTTCATGTCAGAGACTACTCTTTCCCAGTGGTATGCATGAAAATACATATAAGGCATAGAAATATATACAAAAAAAAATGTAAGTTGCATTGAAATGACAAATGAAGTACAATTTTTAACACAATTCAGGTTTCATCCCCCTGATGCCTGGTTACCTTCATTGCATAATACCCAGTCAGATCAGTAGTTCCAGCTTCACGCATCTACCTCGCAGCCATTTTGAAAAAAAAACGTATAATATGATTGTTTTGCAAACAACCATCTAGGCCAGACTGAAATACGGCTTTGTATAGTCGTATTAAACACTTAAACTCTGCCCTCATTTGGTCAGGAGCTCTTATGTTGGTTTGCAATGTTGGCAGCACTATGACATGCTTGGTGGAAGCCTACCTGCTGTGCCAAATCATTTGAGCAACAAATTGTCTATTTATACAATATACATTAATGAATATATTTTAATTATGGCCCTTGATGTAATTCACAAATGCAAGGGAAGTAATTTTTGACATTTAAGAAATTCATACATTACAATCATTATTTAATTTCTTAGCGTCATTGCTTGACGTTTCTTCATATTAACGAGAAAAAGTCGATAATATGAATACATTAATCAAGATATGATTCTAAGATTACACTAATCAAAATAAATATGTAGACAATTTGTATATTATATTTTATAGATTCGAAAGGATTTTACAAGTGTCATAAATTTTTGGAAATTTGTACATAGTCTGCTAATTAAGTTATACTTTTTAAACTACACCGGAAATGCACACGAACGAAAAATTTGGTTGATGTTACATTTTCTGAATACAAATGATCCGGTTTTATTTCGGAACGGATAGTAAAATGTTCTCACAGTTGGTGTTTGATGTTATAGTATGACAACGGATTATGGTGGAATGTTCTTATTTCCGATGTGTTCACAACTTCGAACAATTTGGAGTAAATTTGCTGTAAAGGTGGTGTAGGAGTCTATGTTCAGTCCACATGTGCACATGTTTAAAATATCACGGTGAAAAAAATCACCCACAAATGTCACCATGGTAAAGTTCGCTTATGGTAAATGGATAAGCGTATGTTGACATTGTGTTGGTGTCTATCTACAATTAATATCGTTCTCATTCTAACACACACTAAACAATTATACTACCTCATTACATAAGACATAAATTGATTAAAATAAGAATATTATACATGTCGGTTTGCAAACCGTATCACAATTTTACATGTAGACCTTACACAGTAGGTGAATGAAAAAAATTCACACATTGGTGGCTGTGTTGGGCTGAGTGTAATATTACACAGTGCACTCAGACATTGCTTACTGGGTCTGTCGGACAACGGGACAAAAGGTCGGCGATTGTATTCATTCTGCCGGGAATATGGCGAACTTCAAAACTGAAATTCTGAAGCTTTAAGGACCAGCGAGCAATCATGTTATTTGATGGTACTGCAGAATTGATATACCTTAATGGACTGTTGTCAGTTTCGATGATAAAGTGACGTCCTAGAAGATATTTGGACAGCTTTGTGACACTTTCTACTAAGGCCAATGCCTCCAATTGCGGAATGGACCAGCCCGCTCTCGGGTCTTAGTTCCTTCTATGATGATTCCTTTCATAACTGCTACATGGTTGAAATATTTTCACTGTACAAGGAAAAAAGATCTGGGGACATTACACATCCCTGTCTCACACCTCTCGTAATAGGCTGATATTGACCTACTTCATTATCAATTCGTATGGCAGATTGTTGTTTCCAATATATGTTGTTTTTTCTGATGTTTATATGTTGTTGAAAGCCTTTGTGTAGTAAATAAAGCAAAATGTATGTCTTTGTTTACTTCTATAGAACGGTCCATTAATGTTCTCAGCATTTACACATCATTTACTGTACCTTTGCCTTCTACAAAATCACATTGTTCTTCTCCTTTTTCGGGTTGTATTTTTCTTTCTAACTCTTGGCATGATAATTCTTAGCAAAATCTTCGTGATGTGGCTCACTGTACTAATTGTTCGATGTTGATCACATCCCAAGGCTCCTGATTTCTTTGGAATGGCAATATCTATATAATCACATTATTCATGAGGTATATCTCTAGTATCATATATTGTGTTAAGCAGTCTGGTGACTCGATCTATTTCATATTCTTCTAAGGCATTGATCATTTTTGTTGTGATGTTGGCTGAGCCGGGGATCTTCTCAGTTTTTAAATGGTTAACAGCATTGTTACCCTCGGTGTTCAAAATTGATGATCGTTCATTATTATTTCGAATATCATACTGTTCTTCTCTGGTATCATCATAAAAGGTTATTCACATCATCTGGCAATACATTTATCTGATCCTTTTCTATTATGATATTTCCATCTTTTTTCTTTCCTTTTTTTTTGAGGGTGAAATCAGACTGTTGATGTACGTGTTCTTTTATTTATACTAGTATGCATGAGAGCAAATGATTACTATACCATGCCATTCATCTAATATTATCATGTGTATAGAAATTTATGAATGTATATGTTTTATTCGCAAATGTAAATCACACACACACACTTACAACGTAACTTGTATACACACACCGTTTTATACGAAACAAACTTTTATTTTATTTATTTTTTTAATTCAGTAATTTGTATTGTTTCAGCGCATTTGGGCTATCACCAACTTGTAGTATATGTTCTTGTATCACCACAATGATTAAGGTAAACTGACTTATCTGTACTTGATCTGGCCATTGGTATCAGCAGAACCTCTGGAACCTTATGGAGTGGCTCTTGCTCCTGGAGAACACATACAGGGAACTGGAAACTCACTGGGCGGCTCTTGCTTGTGGGAACACATACAGGGGCTTGGAACCTCAAGGGGTGGCTCATGCTCACGGGGAACACATACAGGGACCTGGAACCTCATGGGGCGGCTCTTGCTCCTGGGGAACACATACAGGGACCTGAAACCTCTTGGTGCGGCCCATGTTCCTGGGGAACACATACTGGGACTTGGAACCTCATGGGGCGGCTCTTGTTCCTGGGGAATACATACTTGGACTTGGAACCTCATGGGGCGGTTCTTGTTCCTGGGGAACACATACAAGGACTTGGAACCTCATGGGGCGGCTCTTGCTCTTGGGAATACATACAAGGACTTGGAGCCTCATGGGGCGGTTCTTGCTTCTGCGAACACAAACATTGACCTGGAACCTCATGGGGCGGTTCTTGCTCCTGGGGAATCCTCAGCCCTAAAACTTATGATTTGACTTATGCAATTATCTCTGTCTTTCAGCATTATTATTATTATTATTATGGGACGCAGAGGTGTTTCCAAGGCACCAGGGCCGGGTTTATATACTGGCCAAGACCTATTGACGCGTCCTCGTCGAGCGTCCTGGGCAACAGGTCCCTTCGGGGTCCTGGCTGAAGTCAATAGGATCGCCGATTCCTCCGAAGTCGGAGAGTGTTTGCCTGTATGGCGAGGAACCACCAGTCTGCACACCAATAAACCAGACATGGGACAACGGATACTCACGCAAAACTCAGGTCCTGTATGACATCACACTGATGTTGGACAACAGGATGCCTTCATCCGACATACAGGACTTCGCGTTGGAGCTCAAGCCAACGAACACAAGCAAGCAAGCAAGCATTATTATTATTATTATTATTATTATTATTTCATTAAGAAAACCAAAAATGTGATGGGTCTGTTTCAGGTCGTATACCTTTATAAAAGAATGGATCTGGCTTCTCGGCCTTTTGGCTAAGATCACAGTGTAGTATCTGTACTTGATCTTACGAGGGCCACATGCAGAGACGAGCATCCGAATGACACACGGGGACGTGGGACCTGATGTGGTGGCTCTGACCCTCACTGGGGAACCGCGTGCATTTATATTATTATTTTTTTTTAAAAGACAACATTTAAAAAGAATCGATGCCCTTTAGGTAATTCCAAATGATAACCTTATTTCATACAAAACAGTCAACATGTTTACACATTTGCTTCCGTCCATTTATTGAACTGAAGAATTTACGAGGATCCAAGTGTGTTATTCTAATCTAAAGGATTCTGTATTTTTTCTTTGGAATTTCAATTACCGAAGATATTACTTTATCGATATGAATTGAAAAATTACTACATTTGCTGTTCCAGAATAATAAATAGTATGCAGTCAATACACAGATATTTAGGAAATCTTGCTGCATTTGACATCTCGGGTCTTGCTGTATTTGCAATGTAAAGGAAAACACACAATGCACCTTGTAAATACACACTACTTTGCACTAATAAAACCACATTAAACGGAATACGTGTATGTACATAAAGCGGAAAGGGGCATAACATAACGAATTAACAGTTATTTCAAGGTACATTACTGAAAGTAACTTGAATATATTGTGTGATTTAAATAATAGTAGTATTTGTCTTAATTTTTTATTAAACTATTATATAACTTTACGAATATTTATGCTGCATAAAGAAGAGAATAATAATTTTCAATATCTTCACAGCTTGTGTAAAAGTTAAGGCTTTATTTTAAACTTTTGAGAAATTTATAAACAATTTTTCTAGGTCACATCGATATTACATGTTATATTTTATCCTTTTGATGGATTCAGCGTCGATGCTCGTCTTTTTCTCAAATTTTGTCTGGCCTGTAAAGGGCCACATATCCTTAATGAGAACTATCTTCCTTCCACTACCAAAACGACCAGCCAACACACAAACATAAAATGGGTTCTTACAATACACAATAAAACTGACTGACACAGATAAAGACACACTAGACACAGAGCTTACATTAGCAGACATAACACATGCACTCAATCAAATGCAAAAAGAGAAAACACCAGAAACAGATGGACTCTCTGTAGAATTCTACCAACACTTCTTTCCTATCCTGAGCAATTTCTTTCTAAAGGTCTACCAAGAAGCTTTTCACAAACAAGAACTCCCAAACACTTGCAGCATGTCATGTATAAGACTCATACCTAAAGACAACACAGACAAAACACAGCTGAAAAACTGTAGACCCATCTCATTATGAAACAGACTACAAGATTCTAGCAAAATCACTTGCAAACAAAATACAAACTTTCATGCCATCACTCATACACCCAGACCAACAGTACAGTATTCAACACAGAAACATACACCAGCATACACACTTCATTAGAGATTTCATCACATACACCATAAAGACTGTCAGTCCTCCCTCTTGTTCTTAGACCAGGAGAAGGCCTTTGACATATTTCACACTCATTCTTACGCACAACACTAGCACACTGTAACATAGGACAATACTATAGACAGTGGATAGAAACATTGTATAAAAATTCTGAAAGTAAGGCACTGGTGAATCATTCACTCACTGCCAGTTTCAGGTTCACAAGATCTGTCAGACAAGGGTGTCCACTATCACCAGTCCTCTATGTACTCACACTAGAACCACTCTTAGAAGCAATTAGACAGGACACTAACATTAAAGGTAGATTTATACAAGGGTTTGTGGAGGTGGGGCGGAAATTAATCGCTTATACAGATGACACCGCTTTCTTCCCTACAACCAACACTTCTATAATGAACATACTTCTCACCTTCAGACAATTTTGGTAAATGAAGTGGGGCTAAAATAAACATACAGAAGTCTACAATAATGGGTCTGGGAGAAGTGATGCCTGGAGTGTGAAAGTTTTTATATTAAACATTTTTGGTTTGCATGGGAGGAAATGATTACTCAACCATCATCGTCAAAAGGTAACATGAAGGCAATTACACCATGCCAAGAATATAATGTTGTTACGTGTGTATGAATGTATACATTGTATTAGCAAATATAAAAAGACACTGGTTTTGTACATAATAAACTCCCAAAAAAAATCGTATAAGTTTGTGAAGGGCTAACGCACTAATGTAAAAAACTAAATACAAAAAAGGGGGTAACTTGAAATTATGCACCAACTATATAGAATTAATGATATAGTAATAATAATGGGAGATTTTAATGCAAAAGTAGGTACAGGAAGAGCTGAAAATAAGAGAAACGTTTTATGATAATTTCGATTGGAAAATAGAAATGATGCAGGTCATAAATTAATTGAATTTTCCACAGAAAATGAGTTAATGATAGCTAACACACTTTTTAAACAACACCCAAGAAGACTCTTCACATGAACGTCCCTGGACAGTATTACCAACAATCAGATAGATTATATTTTAATACAAACGAGATGGAGATCAAGCATAACATCTGCATAAACATTACGAAGTGCAGACTGTGATACAGATCATCAGTTATTAGAAGCAGATCTGAAATTAAAACTCAAAACGCTTACTCGAGGACCGAGGCCACTTCGTTTTAATCTCACTAAAATACCAGATGCATACACCGTAGTAGTTAGGAATCGTTTTGGGGTCTTGATGTCTGTACAAGAGGAAATGACACCTGATGAACTGGCAGTACAAGCTAGAGATATCTTGATAACTGCAGCCAAAGATGTAATTCCCACCAAGAAAAAGCAACTTAAGCCATTGATTACATCAGACACGTTAGAAATAATAAAACAATGAAGGGAACTAAAACAGAAAGGAGGTGAATCCGATAACAGCATGATGAAGTATAAATCTTTAACTCGAGAAATAAGAAAGAACACAAGAAAGGACAAGCATCAATATATACAAGATTGCTGTACCAGAATAGAGCAATATCATAAGTCTGGAATAGATTCCGAAATGTTCAAAGAAATGAAGTTATTGGCAAGAAATGTTCAACCTCAGTTGAATGTTATCTGTGACAAGATGGGAAATGCCTTAACAGAATCTAGACAAATTCTACAAAGATGGCAGGAGTACTGCAGTAGAATGTATGATATGAGTGACAGTGAGGATATGAATGAGATACATGAGCCAATGACAGCAGAAACAGAACCTGAACCCTCATTAGATGAAATTGCATAGGCAATAAAGAACCTGAAAAATGGTACATCACTGGATGTGATGATATATCAACTGATCTAATTAAAGCAGGGACGCAGAGGTGTTTCCAAGGCACCAGGGCCGGGTTATATACTGGCCAAGACCTATTGACGCGTCCTCGTCGAGCGTCCTGGGCAACAGGTCCCTTCGGGGTCCTGGCTAAAGTCAGTAGGATCGCCGATTCCTCCGAAGTCGGAGAGTGTCTGCCTGTACGGCGAGGAACCACCAGTCTGCACACCAATAAGCCAGACATGGGACAACGGATACTCACGCAAAACTCAGGTCCTGTATGACATCACACTGATGTTGGACAACAGGATGCCTTCATCCGACATACAGGACTTCGCGTTGGAGCTCAAGCCAACGAACACAAGCAAGCAAGCAAGCATCTAATTAAGCGGGAGGAGAAGGCAAGCCATACAAATCCTATCACTGCCGTGATGTAAAAAGATATGGAATATGGTATATGGCCAAAAGATTGGAAGAGAACTATCTTCATTCCAATACCAAAAAGGGCAACCTGAAATTATGCACCAACTATAGAACTGTTGCCCTGATCAGTCATGCAAGTAAAATTCTTACTAAAAATCATAATGGGAAGACTTTCGTAAGAAAATGGAAGAAGAAATTAACGTGGTCAAGCTGGATTTAGACAAGGAAGAGGAACAAGAGATCACATTCTCAATATCCGTTTAATAATAGAGAAGTGCAGAGAATTTAATGTAAACCTATTCTCATGTTTTGTGGATTATTCAAAGGCATTTGACTGTGTACAACATCAGAAACTTATGGAAATCATGAGGAATATGGGCTTTCCATCACATGTAATACAACTCATAAGAATGCTCTATCTAGACCAACAAGCAGCGGTTAGAATAGATGGCGAGACATCAGACTGGTTGACATCAAGCAAGGAGTCCGTCAGGGATGTGTGCTGTCCCCCTATTTGTTTAACCTGTACGCCGAAAATATAATGAGAAATGTAAGAGATGATATAAACAGGGAGCTATATGATGCCCTAAATATCGGTGGTCATGACATACCAGAGATTCGGTATGCTGATGATACAGTATTGCTATCCACAACACAGAATGGTATAGAAAACCTAATAGCCTCAACCCAATTGAATAGTGAAAATCACAACTTATATCTTAACATAGCAAAATAAAGATAATGCATACAGATAAAACTATTATGGAGAAAGAAATATATGTTAATGAGGAAAACTTGGAGGTGGTGGAAAAATTTGAATATCTTGGGTCATTGATTACCAACAACGGTGACACAATGAAAGAAATTAAACGACGACTATCAATTGCTCTTCAAAGACTAAAACAACTGAATAAATTATGAAGTGGGACAGACAGAACTACAAAAATTAGATTTTAAAGAGCATGCATCTTTCCCATTGCAACATACGCCAGTGAGACCTGGACACTTACTAAACAAGCTGAACAGCGCATAAATGCCTTTGAATATAAATGTTATAGACGAGTTCTAAGAATATCTTGGGTAAAGAAAAGAACAAATGCATCCATACTTCAAGAGCTGAATATTGAAGAAGGTTGGCTATTAAAGACGATAAAACAAAGAAAATTGAAATATTTTGGTCACTTGAAACGTCACAAAAGTTTGGAGAGAACAATAATGGAGGGGTATATGCCTGGGAAGAGAGGGAGAGGAAGGCCAAAGAGACGATGGGTGCAGGATGTGGCGGATGATCTCCAGATGGGTGTATCGGACGCGGGACATCTTGCTTATGATCGAGAGGTTTTCCGGAAGGTTGTTATGGGAGCGAGGTTCTGCAAAGGACATGCTACTGAATGAATGAATGAATATAGAATGTTCAAAATTTGACATAGAAATAGACGGGAAAATTCGTTACCAAGTGGATCATTTTAAATTCCTAGGGGCATTTATAACATCAGATGTAAGATTTACAACAGAGATTAAGCGCAGAATTCCCCCCCCCTCTTCCGAATATACTTGACAGGACATTGCAGTCAACAGCAGCATTTTCCAGCTGCTGTTGATGTCTTGGCCAGATACGCTCAGTAGTTTGCCATTGCTTTCTGAGAGACTGGCTCACATACCCTCGTAAGTAACCAACGCGACGCGATACGCTACCGAATGTGGTGCAGCTGTCTTACCCACGTGAATATACGAGATTACGGAGAGCATCGTTAACACTAGGCCAGGGAGATCAGCAAGAGCAGAATAGGGCAGGCAAAAACAGCATTTCAGAAAATGAAGTGTATCTTATACAATAAGTCATAATCATTTAATGTAAGAAAGAGAGTGCTTAAATGCTATATAGAACTAGTTTTGCTGTATGGCAGTGAATCTTGCAATGTAAATGAACGAATTAGGAAGAACTTAGAAGCAGCGGAGATGTGGTTTTTGAGACGGATGTTGCGAATTCCTTGGACTGCCAGAGTAACTAACAACGATTAACTTGAAAGAGGCTAATGAAATTAGAACACTATATACACCAACAGTGGTTCGAATCGCATCGGGGTATGTGAGCCGGCCGCACAGAAAGCAATGGCAAACTACTGAGCGTAATCTTGCCAAGAAATCAACATACAGCTGAAAGACGCTTGTGTTGACAGCGATGAACTGTAAAGGATATGCAAAAAAAAAATAATATATATATATATACCAACAAGAATGAGACAAACAACTTTCTTTTGTCATGTGATGAGAAGAGAGACATTGGAGAACAGCGTGACAACTGGGAAAATCGAGGGGAAGAGAGGCAGATCAAGAGAAATGATGTTGGATGTATTGGATTGAGACGGTGGCGTGGAGGAATATCATCAGCAGAGTTGATCCAGTACACCAAAGACCGAGATCTGTGGAGAACCATGAACCAGCCAGCTGGCAAGAAGAACTTAGTACCTTTCTTCTCTTTGGGGTTGTCCAACAACCATACATCCGACATATGGTATATGGCCAAAAGATTGGAAGAGAACTATCTTCATTCCATCACCAAAAATGAGCAACCTGAAATTATGCAACAACTATAGAAATGTTGCCCCGATCAGTCATGCAAGTAAAATTCTACTAACAATATAATGAGAGACTTCGTAAGAAAATGGAAGAATACATTAACGTGGTTCCGGCTGGATTAGACAAGAAGAGTAATGATTGATTGATTGATTGATTGATTGATTGATTTAGGAACCGGCATCACAGCATTCGGGGCATTCCCATAAGCTCTGTCCCCATCCTCAGCAGCCAGCGAAGAGGAATGAAAGAGCACATAATCAACATCCTTTAATAATAGAGAAGTGTAGAAAATTAATGTAAACCTATTCTCCTGTTTTGTGTATTATTCAAAGGCATTTGACTGTGTCATCATCATTATGTGCCAGCTGACAAGCGTGGGCTCTCATGATTCGCATCTCACTTGATCACCAGATTCGTGGATCAGCCCAGTGTTCTTGTCTCGACCATACCAAGTGACCAAGCCATCCATGTATTTACTTATCTGCCTTCTCCTTGTTCTGCCTTCCCCGACGACATTGTCAGTTGTCATCAAGGTTCTCTAATTTATTTCTTACATTTGGCAAGACCCCCGGTTCAGACAGTGTGACAACAGAAATGATTAATGCTTTAGAAGACTATGGAATAGATAAAGTTACCAGTCTGCTTAATACAATATATGATACTGGAAATATACCTCATGAATTATGTAATTCTGTATTTATTGCAATCCCAAAGAAATCAGGAGCCTTGGAATGTGATCAACATCGAACAATTAGTATAATGAGTCACATCACGAAGATTTTGCTAAGAATTATCATGCAAAGAATTAGGAGGAAAATACAACCTGAAATAGGAGAAGAACAATGTGGGTTTGTAGAAGGCAAAGGGTACAGTAAATGCTGTGATATTACTGAGAACCGTAAATTGAACGATCTATAGAAGTAAACAAAGATCTACAACCTTTGCTTTATTGACTACACAAAGGCTTTCGATAAAGTGAGACATGTCGACATGATAAGGATGCTTGAAGATCTACAAATTGATGGAAAAGACCTTAGACTTGTAAAAAACATATATTGGAAACAACAAGCTGCCATAAGAGTTGATAATGAATTAGGCCAATATCAGCCTATTAAGAGAGGTGTGAGACAGGGATGTGTAATGTCTCCAGAATCTGTTTTCCCTGTACAGTGAAAGTATTTTCAGAAATATTGAAGATATGGAAGGAATCAACATTGGGGGGACGATGCATCAATAACATTAGATATGCAGATGATACAGTCTTGATTGCAGACAATGAACAGGACCTGCAAAATTTAGTAGATGCAGTTGTTACACACAGTGAACAACGAGGGTTAGAATTAAATTGTAAAAAGACACAGATTATGGTCGTCACTAGGAAGAACGAAATACCACAATGTAATATACAAGTAAATGGGAATATTCTTCAACAAGTGAATAGGTACAATTATCTCGGAACAGTAATAACATCTGATGGGAGATGCCTTGAAGAGATTAGAACAAGAATCGCCATGGCAAAGGTAGCCTTTAGCAAGATGAAAAACATACTGACCAATAAAAAGATGTCAATTGAAACGAGAAAAAGAGTGTTGAGGTGCTACATAGAACCTGTACTTTTATATGGATGTGAAGCTTGGACAATGAGCAGTCAAGCTGAAAAACATCTGATGGCTGTAGAAATGTGGTTTCTGAGGAAAATGCAAAGAATACCATGGACAGCCAGAAAGACCAATGAACAAGTCCTTCAAGAAACAAATGAAGATCGTAAACTGATTAGAGACATTAGACGCAGACAGTCAAAATTTTGGGCATGTTATGAGAAGAAATGAATTGGAGAACTTGGTGACAACTGGTAAGATCGAAGGGAACAGACCAAGAGGAAGACCTAGAAGCAAATACCTGGATGGCTTGGCCTCGTGGCATGGTCGAGACAGAAACACGGAGCTGATCCACGACTCTGGTGATCGAGTGAGATGGCAAAACATGACCGCCCACGCTTACCGGCATGGCACATGATGGATGCATGAACGTGAAAAAAACATTTTTGACTGTCTAGGTCTAATTTATCTAATCAGTTTACGGTTTTTCATTTGTTTCTTTGTAGGACTTAATCATTGGTATTTTTCTGTCTGTCCATGATAATCTTTGCATTTTCCTCAGAAACCCCATTTCCACAGCCATCAGATGTTTTTCAGCTTTCTCTGACCGTTGTCCACGCTTCACATCATACAAAAGTACAGGTTATATGCAGCACATCAACACTCTTTTTTCTCGTTGCAATTGACGATATTTTATTGGTCAAGATGTTCTTCATATTGCAAAAGGCTACCTTGCCATGGCGATTCTTGTTCTAATCTACTTCAAGTCATCTGACATCAGATGTTATGATTTGTTCCGAAATAATTGTACGATTCATTGTTTAAAAATATTCCATTTATTTTTAATTACATTGTGGTATTTTCTTCTTCCTAGTGACGACCATACTTTGTGTCTTCTTACAATGTAATTCTAACAACAGTTGTTCTCTTGTGCAACAGCCGCATCTACTAAATGTTGCAGATCCTGCTAAATGTCTGCAATCAATAAAGTATCATCCACATATCTAATTTTGTTGATGTTAAATCCCCCTATGATGATTCCTCTCATAGCTGCTGCATGTCTGAATATATTTTCACTGTACAGGGAAAAGAGACCTGGAGACATTACACATCACTGTCTCACACCTCTCTTAAAAGGCCTATATTGACCTACTTCACTATCAATTTGTACGGCAGCTTGTTGTTTCCAATATATGTTTTTTTTCCCAAATCAAGGATCTCTCCTATATATTTGTAGATCTGCAAGCATATTTATCATGTTGACATGTCTTACTTTATCGAAAGCCTTTGTCTAGTCAATAAAGTTAAGATGCAGGTCTTTTGTTTACTTCTATATATCGGTCCATTAATGTTCTCATCATTTACACAGCATTTACTGTACCTTTGCCTTCTACTAACTCACAACAAGCATCACCTGGAACTTTTCTCCGGGGCATGCTGGTGTGCTGGGAAATGAACAGGCGGACAGATTGGCTGGCTCTGCAGAACTTGGTGGAGTATTGATACATGACAAGGCAGACGTGGTTGCGGCCTTGTGAGAGCACGTGCACACCTCGGAGGAGCAAATGGATTACCATGGTCTGGCAAGAATGAGACAACGAGGAGTGACGAAGGGATCTGGCCGACGCTCAACGCTCAGAGGAAAGGCGAGACGGACTTATAATCAGATTGCTACTGGTACTATTAGTGTTGGAACTCTTCGCTGGCTGCTGAAGATGGGAACGGAGCACTTATGGGAATGCCCCGAACGCTGTGATGTCGGTTCCTAAATCAATAAATAAATCAATCAATCAAACTCACATTGTTCTTCTCCTTTTTCGAGTTGTATGTTTCTTTCCAACTCTTTGCATGATAATTCCTAGCAAAATCTTCGTGATGTTGCTCATTGTACTACTTGTTCGATGGTGATCACATTCCAAAGCTCCTGATTTCTTTGGGATTGCAATAACTATAGAATTTCAATATTCAGGGGATATATCTCTAGTATAATATAATATTATTTTAAGCAGTCTGGTGACTTGATCTACTCCATATTGTTCTAAGGCAATGATCATTTCTGTTGTGATGTTGTCTGACCCGGGGGTCTTGCGTGTTTTCATATGGTTAAGAACATTCTGAGCCTCCATCTTTAAAATTGATGGTTCTTTCGAATAACATATTGTTCTTCTCTGGTATCATCATAAAGGTTTTTCACATCATCTGGCCATATATGTAAAATCTGATCTTTTTCTATTATGTTTTTTCCATCTTTTGTTTTTAGGCAGCCTGTTTACGTACGTGTTCGTTTATTTACATTGAAAGATCTTAGTATGCATGAGAGCAAATGATTACTATAAAATGCTATGCATATAATATTATCATGTGTATATGAATTTATATGTTGTATTCGCAAATGTAAAAAAAAAAATATTCACACACACACACACACACACACACACACACACACACACACACCACACACATCACACACACACACACACACACAGCGTGCATGTATATACACCACTGTTTCGTACGGAAACACAAACAGTTAATTTTTTATCTTCTTTAATTCAGCACTTTGTATCTGTTTCATGGCATTCTCGCCATCGATCAAAGTGTAGTAATCTGTTCTTGTAACACCACAGTGATTAAGGGTAGGCTGACTTAACTGCACTTGATTCTAGCCATGACCCACCAGCAGAGGCTGCTCATCACCAATTGACATACAGGGACTTGGAACCTCATGGGGCGGCTCTTGCTCCTGGGGACACAACAGCTACGCGGACTTGGACTCTATGGGGCGGGCTCTTGCTCTGCGGGAACACATTACAGCGACCCCCCCCCCTTGGAACCTCATGGGGGCGACTGTTGCTCCTGGGGAAACAATTACAGTGGACTTGGAAACATCACGGGGCGCTCTTGCCTCCTGTGGAACCCTGAGCCCTAAACATTAAGCAAATTTTTAATATTCAGGACCTCAAATACAAATGTTCACAGCTGTGTTTATAAGCAATGTGTAATTGTTTTCCCTTTACTTAACATAAGATGAGTGCAATTATGGTTATTTTTCATCATTGTTATAATTATTTCATACAGGAAATCAAACATGTGATGGTCCTGTTTCAGGAAATGTACCTTTAAAAAGAATGTACCTGGCTTCTCGGCCTTTTGGCTTAGATCAAAGTGTAGTATCTGCACTTGAATTTACCAGGATTATATGCAAAGGCGGTCATCCGAATGTCACACGGGGTTATGGGAGCCCTTATTATAAAAGATGAAACATCAAAAAGATTCGATGCACTTTCTGCAATTCATTATGAAAACCTATTTCATATAAAACATTCAACGTTTTTACACATTCGCTTCCGTCCATCTATTGAACTGAAGAATTTATGAGGGTCCAAGTGTGTTATTCTACAGCATACTGTCAGTTTTCCTTTGGAATTGCAATTACCGAAACAACATTTATCTATATTAATTGAAACATCGCTACATTTGCCGTTCTCGAATAATAAATAGTATGCAGACTTTACCAAATGAGGGTTCGCGGTTCCTCATGGGTGTCAGAACCGCCCCATCAGGTCCCACATCCACGTGTGTCATTCGGATGCAACTGTGCAAGGTGACGTCTAATCAAGCGCATCCTCATCTTTTACAGTTGGCCTTTACTTGCTTGAAGGTCCTGGCCGGTAAATAGTAACAGCGGTAGACATCCATGTTATTAGGATGGCGTCGCTTTCTTCTTTACTTCCTCCGCGGTCGTATTATGTTATTAGAAAGCATTTCGTAAGTGCTAATGGATCTTGTATTCAATAGAAAGGGCAGTGATGTCAGGCAAGCTTCGTGCAGAGTGGCTTGCTTCGCTTCGGAGGTAACGGGGGCAAACACCGCCTGGAACTTTTCTCCGGGGCATGCCGGTGTGCTGGGGAATGAACAGGAAGACAGATTGGCTGGCTCTGCAAAAGTTGGTGGAGTATTGATGCATGACAAGGAAGACGTGGTTGCGGCCTTGTGGGAGCACGTGTACACATCGCAGGAGCAGATGGATCATCATGGTCTGGCAAGAATGAGGCAGCGAGAAGTGACGAGGGGATCTGGCCGACGCTCGACGCTCAGAGGAAAGATGAGGCGGACATATAATCAGATTGCTACTGGTACTATTGGTGTTGAACTCTTCCCTGGCTGCTGAGGATGGGGACGGAGGGCCTATGGGAATGCCCCGAATGTTGTGATGACGGTTCCTAGAAAAATCAAGAAATCAGCCAATCAATTAATCAATCAATCGTAATTCCATAACTCTCAATTATTTAATATTTGGAAAAAAAACGTCGTGTCTTCGTCATCTTCATTTATTTCACTCTGACACGATCATAAAAACTGAAACACACAATATTTTTAACAATAAACGACGCATCGTTACTGCTAAATGAAATCTGGCTGCTCTACAATATATTATCCTTCAGATGTTATCCATTGTATTCCTGACTTCTAACGCATACGTCTGTACCGGTGGAAAGCCAGCTCAAAACTTCTAACACCTTGGTCTAACCTGATGGAAAGCCAAGTCGAAACTGCCCTTGTCAACAACAAAGTTGATGTTGTTGACAATCTTTCGCCATCACCCCCCAAATTCTCGAAAGTAAACAATCAGGCGCATTTCCTATTTTTCTGTTCCCGCCATTATTATTTTCCCGCCAGTATTTCCTCTCTCAGGAGTTACTCTGTCACACGTCTGCATGTGGCCTTGGTAAGATCAAGTGCAGATCTGGGTTTGGCGGTCATCCCAGACTAGCTGGTTCCCCGCTCCCCTGTTTTTGGCGTGGACCCCTTAGTCCCACTGTGAGCTATTGCCCACAGTGGTCCACCGGGCCCACATTTAAATTGATGCTTAGGAGGTTTTTTTTTTGATCACCCTGGCCCCCGACACAGACCAGGCGCACTACTGCGGGGGATGCAGCAAATGCGTCTGATCTTAGCCAAGAGGAACCGAGAATGATCATCCCGGCCCACGACCAGACCAAGCGCACTACTGGATAAGGGCCAGCACATGCACTTGATCTTAGCCAAAAGGCCGAGAAACGAGATCCATTCTTTTATAAAGGTATATGGCCTGAAACAAGCCCATCACATTTTTGTTTTCCTGAATTAAATAATAATAATAATAATAATAATAATAATAATAATAATAATAATAATAATAATAATAATAATAATAATAATAATAATGTTGAAAAACAGCGATAATTGTACGCATCATATGTTAGGTAAAAGGAAAACAATTACACATTTCTTATGAATAAAGCTGTGAAAATGTGCGTTTGAATGTCCTGAATATACAAAACGTGCTTAATTTTTAGGACTCAGGATTCCCCAGGAGCAAGAGCCACCCCATGAGGTTCCGAGTCCCTGTATGTCATTGTGATGACCACCTCTGCTGGTGGCCATGGCCAGATCAAGTGCAGAAGGTGCATTGTGTATTTTCCTTTACATTTACAAAATACAACAAGATCCCAGACGTCAAATCCAGCAAGATTATCTAAATGTCTGTGTAATGACTGCATACTAATTATTATTCTGGAACGGCAAATGTAGCGATGTTTCAAGTCATATCGATAGATTTTTGTTTGCGGTAATTGCATTTCCAAAGAAAATCGTACAGTATCCTTAATCGTTGTCGTGATACAAGAAAACATACTACACTTTAGTCTTAGCCACAATGCCGTGAAACAATTGAAAGTGCAAATTTAAAAAAAAAAAAATTAAAAACACGTTTGTTTCACACAAAACAGTTTGTATTTGCAAGATGCATTGTGTGTGTATTTATTTTTAAACATTTACATATCCTAGGGAATCGCTGTCAGCACCTGCATTTTACTGCTGGTGTTGATGTTTTGGCAAGTTTTTACATTCAGTAGTTTAGCAATTGCTTTCTGAACGACCGGCTCCCATACCAACAGGTTAAACCCTAGCGCGACACGGTATGCTACCAAATCGGTCGCCGCTGTGTTTCGAACGCGTGGTAAGCGGCTCACGAGTCGCGTTCGCAAGCCTTTAGGCCACGGATGTGCATTTGAGATTACAAGTTATGAATTCATATACACATGATACTATTACATTCATTGCATGGTGTAATTACCGACTCGTTACTTGTTGATGAAGGTGGTATAGTAATCATTTTCTCTCAAGCATAGTAAAATGTTTCAGTAGAAATTCTTTCATACTCCAAGTATTCACATTCACACTTAGTTTTATTTAAACAAGTTTACCTGTATCACTGAATGTTTCATAATCCAAGTATTCTCATTCACTTTTGCTTTCTGAAAATGGTACATCTTGTGTGTACCTGCAACATTTTCCTTACATTAAACATCGCAACAAGCATCCCGTTTTACAAAGTAAAATGCACAACAGGTATATATGGCTTTTGCTTGAGCGCACACACGCGAGAGAGATAGAGATAGAGAGAGAGAGAGAGAGAGAGAGAGAGAGAGAGGAGAGAGAGAGAGAGAGAAGAGAGAGAGAGAGAGGAGAGAGACTAACTTCATCACAGGCACAATGGATTTATTTGGAGCGTGGTTGTAAACGCGTTTAAATGACAGGGTGGACGCAAATTATATACAGTATTTCCAGGAAGGGATAAGTCAGTGAGGTAAGTTATCTCCCTGACATATGCAGTGTGTATGCAAGAAACGTATTCCACATATCTAAATTAATCTTTCTTACTCCTGGGGGTGCCATCAACCTCATTAACAAGGCCTTGAATGAAGTCTCCACCCGTACCTTGAAGTCTGCCTGGAAGAAAGTTTGGCCATCTTGTGTACCAGAGAGAGAGAAGAGTTTGAAGGATTATAGGCAGACGCAGCAGCTGTAGTGGATGAGATTGTGTCCTTGGGCAAACATATGGGCCTGGAAGTTGTTGGTAACGACTTGGAGGAGCTGATTGGGGACCACAGTGGCTAGCTCACTACAGATGAGCTTGTGGATCTTCAGATTGAACAGCTAAAGACATTAAAGGTGGAGCAGTCGTCCGATGATGAGGAGCCAGTGACCATTTTCAACTGCCAGGATTAAAGAAATTTGCAACAAGTGGGACAGAAGTCGAAGACTTCATTGTGAACCATCATCCAAACAAACTTGTACTAACAGGGCAGTACACCTGATGAATGAATAACGCAATGGCCCACTTCAGAAAGATTCTCCAGCAAAAGAAGCAACACATTTCCCTTCATAGCTTCTTGGTGCAGACAGATTCCCAGTCGGCTGCAAGGAAACAGCGACAAGAAACTCCTGAAACTAATCATTCAGAATAGCAAAAAAATTTACAATTTTCCCGTGATCGTTTTCTAGGTAAGAAAGATAGAATAAACCTTTTCTTTTTTAAATTTTACATTTAATTTATTTGGTTGTTTTCTTTCTCTGTATTTAATATGTGAAGTACACATATTCTTTTCGTTTTGTCAGGTAAACGACCGGATGTAAACAAACAAAACAAAAAAGAATAATTCGTTAATTTTGAAACAGAGTGTCTCTATTTTATTGATTTCAATGTTTTGGGATACAAACGTTTCGGGTTAAGAACCGAGTTCTAGAACGAATTAAGTTCGTAACCCGAGGTACCACTGTATATATTTTTTTTTAAATGATTTATGTGTTAACTATTGTGCTTCTACCAAATATTGTTGCTCTTTTGTTTTTATACCAATGTAGCATATCTGAGATCTGTTATGTTAGTTGTAGCCCTGTTTCTTTGTGTTGTGTTCTGTGCTCACATGGAAATGTAATCCCATACAGTTTCATATTGTCTGTGTGTGTTAGGTCTGGAGGGAAATCAGAATGTTGTTTCCACTTTCCCAGGCCCATAATCTGTGATTTATGTATATTAATTTTGGTTTCACTGTGTTCCCAAAAGTGATAAAAGATGTGCAGTATGTTTCAGATGGATCTGTTGCTTGTACCAAGTTTTTTATTTTCACCGGCTTCTCCTTTTGGGGCATATATTTGAATAACGTTTATGCTAAAAGGTATGCCGCTTAATTTAACTAGTAGAACTCTGTCTGACACAGCCCAATATCCTTGAACAGATTTTGATGTTTGCCGATTCAAGGTAATTGCTACCCCTCTTTGTCGATCTTCTCCTCCAGAATAAATAATCTCAACATCTTAATCTATCTTAATGCCAGCTCCTGTCCATCTCGTTTCGCACATCCCTAAAATATTAATTTTCTCTCTTTCCTTTTATTGTTTGATGTTCACTCCCTACACCTGCCAGTTCGAATTGATGTTGACTTCTCTCCTTTAACTTGGGGACAACATTACAAGTATCTCAGAAGTCACTGGTGGTAAAAGGGGCGCACGGGGGAGGGGAACTGGTAATAGTGATAACTAACCCACATAAAAAATCCGCCTTTGTGAACTAAACTCAATTTATATGTGAGCGAAGAAATCAAAAAACAAAACAAAAAAACAATTTAGTTAATTTAAGGATTAGCCATGTCCAATAGGGATTTATATATATACATTAAGGGGTTTCCCTTTCTTTTCGACGGTTTGTGTATGATGAAAAATCTATAAGCTATTTTCTAAACAGACACTCTGGAAAGCAGCAGGGATAGGGGTTATGGCGCCCCCTATCCGACAATGGCTATATCACATAGTTTTGAAGTATTTAATAGAATTAGCTGCCCCAAACAACTAATCCGCCTCCTCTCAATGACCACTATCTGCTTTGGTCGGCGTCAGCTAATTCAATATTCACGGATAACCTCTATATCTAGAGGCCACTCACCATCCACAGACAGGTGGACGTCCCTAGTAGTGGGACAAGTGTCTACGTCAGGATGATAATGAGAAAGAAACTCATTATGTCAATGAATATCGAAACACTTATCAAAATGAAAATAAACATTACAATAAAAACTAGCTTTATAAAGCATAGCTCTACAACGAATAATTAATGTCATCGGAATAGTAACTAAATAAGAACAATTAATGGGGAAACGTGTGTGTGAATAAATAGATTCAAAGTAGAAACAATTTTTAATTTGACATGCCAAACTAAAACTCAAATTGCATCATTGTTCCTGAATACACACACATGTTCATTATTCCTGCTTATTATACAAGCCCTCCCAACATGGAATATATGCATATAATGACAAAAACATAAAATAAATATATCAGCGGAAAGAAATTACAGACACATTGAACATCTTTGAATATCTATGCTCTTTGCTACTGGGCAATGGAAAAACAATGGCAGTTACATTAATTTATTTCATTTATCCACTCATGGTCAGCTGTTTTTCAACTCCCACTTCTCACACGTAACTAAGTTTTCTTCTTTAGATACATATGTATATTAGTTTACATTAATAACTGGTTAGAATAGAAAGAGTTAAAGAATCCTCTGACTGAGAAAGTGAGAGTTAAACATGGCATGGGCTTTAAGAAGGAGAATCATTAGCAGGCGGAATTATTTTCCCATATGCACTAGGACGGTCATAGAGCTTTCCTAAACAGTCATTTTTTTATGTCCAATTGAGGACTGGCAAGAATACTCTCTCTTTGTCTCTCTCCGTCTCTCTCTCTCTCTCTCTCTCTCTCTCTCTCGCTTTTCTCTTTCTCTCTTTTTTCCTCTCTTTCATTCTTTCTCTGTCGTCATCTCTCCTTCTCTGTCTTTATCCCTCTCCCCCTCTCTCTGTCGTTCTCTCTCTCTCTCTCTCATCTCTCTCTCTCTCTCTCTCTCTCTCTCTCGCTTTCTCTTTCTCTCTTTTTTCCTCTCTTTCATTCTTTCTCTGTCGTCATCTCTCCTTCTCTGTCTTTATCCCTCTCCCCCTCTCTCTGTCGTTCTCTCTCTCTCTCTCTCTCTCTCTCTCTCTCTCTCTCTCTCTCTCTCTCTCTCTCTCTCTCTCTTCACTGACATCCCACGTTCCAACATTGTTTTCAACATCTGTTCTGTATACAGTCCCATATTGACGATCGGGTATCAGTCATGTCTAGAAGACAAAGCAATTTGCTGGACGAATTATTTCCATAAGCACCTTTTGACTTTAATTAAAGGAAATCGCGTGGTCGAAAGGTTAAGAGGGCTCTCCTTGACTTGAGGACGAGAATTACAAGTAACTCAGAAGTCCATGATTGATTGATTGATTGATTGATTTAGGAATCGACATCACAGCATTCGGGGCATTCCCATAAGTGCTCAATCCCCATCCTCAGCAGCCAGCGAAGAGTTCCAACACTAATAGTACCAGTAGCAATCTGATTATAAGTCCGTCTCGCCTTTCCTCTGAGCGTTGAGCGTCGGCCAGATCTCTTCGTCACTCCTCGTTGTCTCATTCTTGCCAGACCATGGTAATCCATTTGCTCCTCCGAGGTCTCCGATGGGAGGTACATTGATACATATTGTATTGGCAGACGTAGTTGCGGCCTTGTGGGAGCACGTGATGTGCTCCCACAAGGCCGCAACTACGTCTGCCAATACAATATGTATCAATACTCCACCAAGTTCTGCAGAGTCAGCCAATCTGTCCACCTGTTCATTTCCCAGCACACCGGCATGCCCGGAGAAAAAGATCCAGGCGATGCTTGTCACCCGTGACCTCCGAAGGGAAGCAAGCCACTCCGCACGAAGTCTGCCCGTGCTCACCCTCGTCAGCATGCTTTCTGAGTCAGTTACATCAGAAGTCCAATGGTAGTGGAAACTAGTAATAGGGAAATCTGACTCACAGGAAATCCGTTCACTTTAGACCACAGTCGATTTCAAAGCTAGCAATTATAAAAAAGAAAATTGTAATCAATTTCAGGATTAGCAATATCTAACTTAGATTTATGCAAAGCGGTTTTCCGTCGCTTTATCGTGGTGTGTTCATGACGAAACACCTATAAGCTGCTGGCTAAGAATGCACACCCTGAAAAGCAGCAAGAAGAAGGTATGGCGCCCTGTATCCGCGAATGGCTATGCCACAAAGTTTTGAGGTATTTAATAGAATTAGCTGCCCCATTCAACGAATCCGCCTCCCCTCAATGACCAACATTTGTTTTGGTCGGCTTATTCAATATTCACTACTAATCTCTATATCTAGAGGCCATCCATCATCCGCCTCCCAAGTAGTAGGATAGTTACCTACCTATCTTAGAATTTTAAAACAAGGGCAAGCAAGTAATAGGAATTGTACGAATAACTTTTCTATAATAGGGCGAACCAGAAATTGTGTCTGTTTTTTTCTCAACATAGTCTCCCTGCCCGGCAACACACTTGGACCATTGTCCACTAGCTTGTTTATGCCTTCGAGGAAAAGTTTTTAATTGTGGGCAATTCAATTAAATCAATTCTGCACCGCCTCCATTACCGTGTTTGTCATCATCGGAGACCTGTCTTGGGACGCATCTGCTAAGCACTGTCCTATAACCGAGGTATTGTGGAGAATTGTGTAACCAGTCCGTGACTCATGTTGTGTTTTAGATCTTCTATTTCTTTTATCTGGTGGATTTAAGACAAAGGTCTTTCTAGCTTACTATTCTCATATTGTCTAAAAGAATGGCTATAGAGCTACAGCATCTTTGCTATACTTGTTTGGGTCAATTGCATTTGCCAAGTTCTCTTTATATGCGTCATATTGGTGATTCTGTCGTACCAGTTTATTCCTACTATTTTGCCAAGGCACCAGTTAATGAATGTTTGCAGTTTATTTGGTTTTAGTTGTTCTCAGTGTTTCAAACCCATACAGTTTTACTCATTTAAAGTTAGAACTGAATTTTCGAAAGCTTAGTATTAAGTTTAGTTTCTGTTGACTTTCACAAACTGCCTAGTGCACAAGTCTCTTAATGTGTTCCGTTCCAACAAATATGGCGACATGCGTGTTTCCATTGCTGATGCAGAGAGAGTATTTTATTTACTGAGCATGATCAGGCCGAGATAGGAGGACTTTCTATTAAAATATACCAGGCCGACATCACTGAGAAATGCTTGAATGAAATCCCCTGACTGTAACTGGAACACTCCACCTGGAAAGAGAGATGTACACATTTTAGTACAACATAAATTAGACATAGTCTCTCTGTGCTTGCCTGAGTGCGCCCGCCTTGATCACTGACAATGCTAAAGATCTCCTACAGGTGCTGGGCACCGTAGTAACATAGAGTGCAAAGTGATGACGTTTGTTGAATATCGAAACATAAATAATGGTCGCCCATAAGCGGGCACTCTCCGGCTGTTTATACTTCACCTCGACACCTCAAGGTACAAGAGGAACAAGATGAGAATGAAGATGAGATGAAATAATGCTCATTATCACAGAAAGAAAACAATAAAATGTGATCTTAAAATAAAAATAAACATTGCTTAACCATTATATTATATATATATATATTATATATATATATATATATATATATATATCATATATATATATATATATAAATATATATATAGACTGTTATCCTGACAGTAATATAACATACGCTGGCAAGATTTTTTTTCTTCTCTCACGCCCTTTGAATCTCGGGTTGTAGTCCATAGACTGCTGCTACTACTGGAGGTTGCCACTACATGGAAATGCACTGGACTGGTGTTTGCATGTGGATTAGCTTTCCCTATTCCCAGTGTCCCCCTGTCATCAGGCAAACCCACTTCAATTTCTGGGGTACTTGCAATTTTGTCCCCAAGACAAGGACAAGAAGTTAACATGTTAATCCATTGAACCATGTTGTGTTTGCATCCGCTACCTCACCACCAGCAAACCGGAAGTTTAAGGGCAAATGATGTTATCTATTCGGCAATGCTAACCACCAGTGGGACGATACGTGACAGATATTAAGAGTAGAATAACCTAAGCAAAAGTTGCATTTGAGTGGATGACAATTATCTTATGTAATCAATCACTGTCATTGAATGTCAGAAAGAGAGAAGTGAAATGTTATATGGAACATGGTATGCTGTATAACAGTGGACCGTGGTATGTGAACGATCAGACTGGGTAGAGAAGAATCCAAACAACGGAGATGTGGTTTCTGAGACGAATGTTTTCAATACCTTTGGCTGCCAGTGTAACTAACAACAACTGACTCGAAGAGGCAAGTGAAACTAAAGCATTATATGCAGCAATACTAGAGACCAGTAGCGTTATTCTGTGGTATACCAGAAGAGACACACTGGAGAGAAGCATGACGAATGAAAGGGTCCACAGTAGACGAGGCAGAGGCAGACGGAGAGAAACAATGTTGGATGTTCTAAGACAGTTGCATGCGCACGCACGCACACACGAGAGCACGAATTACACTAGTGTAGGCCCGTTTGGCACCTTGCCGTCTTGACAGACGATAGTTTGTGCTTCTAAAAGGCATACTAACTTTTACTCATGGCGGTGGCGAATGTGACTGATAACGCCAAATCGCGCGGTTAATGTTCGTTCACAGTGAGTGCATGTGAACACGTGGTTATTTCCACCATCGTGCACCATCTTACGTCTCATACGCTTGGTGTGTGACCTATCTGCAATAATTTTCTCCTTTATCTTTATTCCATTTCTGATGTTTGCCCTCCATGCAACACGTTCAGCGGCAACATGCTCCCAATGTGCATTATCATTGCTGTATCAATCATGTCCCGCTTATACACATCTTTGTATCGTAGTAAAGGCCGATCCTGAGATCTCTAACCCATCTGTAATTCACCGAACAAGATGTCCTTTGGTATTCTACCATCATCCATCCCCCTAAGATGTCCTATCCATCTAAGTCTACGAAAACTTAGCATGGAATAAACCGTCACACAACCCGATCTTTCCAATACTTCAGTATTTGTGATTTTGTCTTGCCACTTAATACCAAGAATTCTTCGCAGACACCGCATATGAAAGCTGTTTAAACGTTTCTCTTGGTGTGAGTAAGTTGTCCAGGTTTCACTGCCATAAAGAAGAGTACTAGGGACACATTCTTGATAGGCAAGGACTTTTGTTTTGGCAGTAAGCTTCCTGTTCTCCCAGACTCTTATTCTTAACCTGTTCATTGTTGTTGCTGCCTTACCAATCCGGATGTTGATCTCCTGATCTAAGGATAATTTGCTATTTACCACCGATCCTAGATATGTAAAATGGTCTGCCATCTCTAGTTCGGCTTCGTCAATAAAGATTGATGGTACCCCATGTGCACCTTGTGACATAATCTGTGTCTTCTTTTTGCTAATTGTTAAACCAAATTCAGAACAAGCATGGGAGAATGCAGATAGTAGACATTGTAATTCTTCCTCAGAGTGGGTCGTAATTGCAGCATCATCTGCAAAAAGCAACTCTCTGATCAGTACCCTCCTAATTTTGGTCTTAGTCTTCAATCTCTGAGCACTGTAGTGGCTGCCATCTGAGCGTGAGTGAATGTATATACCACTATCCTTATCATGAAAGGCATATTTCAGTAGAATTGAAAAGTTCCAAAGAAGGTGGGAACTAGTACACAACCTTGCTTAACTCCACTCTTGATTTCAAACTCATCAGAAGTTGCACCATCAAACTTTATTACACCCTTCATGCTTGTATGGAAAGATTCCACAATGGACAGAAGAGTTGGTGGGCAGCCAATATTCTTTAGTGCCTTGAACAGACCTCACGACTGACCAAATCAAATGCCTTTGTCTCCCCCGATGTGTCTCCACCTTGCCGTGGTGGGGGAGCTTGCGTGTCCCATCGACCCCATGTGCTTGCCGATGGGTGGAAAAACTACATATCGGACAGCATATGGGATAGGGACCAGACTAAGAGAGACACAACCTGCTGCTCTGCAGGTGACTGAGGATAGCAGTCAAAAGCTTAAAAAAGGTGCACGAAGGCACGAAGGCAGACGCTTTTGGTCCGGACAAAACTCTTAAGGCTCCCTGTCGAGGGCTGTGGCTGAACGCCTCTAAGCCACAAACCCTCACATCTGAGAGCCAGGCCGATACCCGCCTACCGAAAAATAGAAGCGTGATACTGAGCAAGCTACATGCTCAGTTCTATTACATGTTCGAAGGCTCTCAGCTGGGGAATATGAGAGATTCCCGGATGAGAGGGCCAGGCCGTTTCTCGTCCACTGCTGCACGAAGGTAAGGTGCTGAGCCGGCAGCACATGTAGTCTACCTGGTGAGCGAGTACGAAAAGTCAGAAAAGTGCCCCAGTCGAAGGAAATGGCTACGAAAACTGTCTGTATCCAGCTCACAGAGAGTATAGACAAAAGTGGAAGAACGTCTCAATGACGCAAAATGGAACGCACGGCGAGCGGACCTATTGCGTGGTCTGAAGTCAAAATAAAAAGCTTACCGAGTGGATGTCGCTCGCAGTCTGACCGCTCCTGGTGTGTGTTTGAGCGATCAGTGGCAAACGGGTTGCCCAACACATGGAAGTGAGGAACTAAAGCAGCCATGAGCAGGACGTGGCAACTCCTCGGGTGAGCCCAGTCTCAGAGCAATATGTGCCGGCTCTGCAATTATGGAAGCCTCCTTGGATAGCAAGGGAATGCCCAAGGTCTGCCCCTGCCTTCCCTTGAGGGCCGACCTCGATGTCGCTGATCGTTCTATCTTGACCAGCTGAGATGTTGGCGACATCACAACAGTCCTTACGTGCTACGAAACCAGAGGAAGGCTAACCTCATTAAAAAATGCCCGCCAGAAGTCGGAAGTGTCGTCCTACGGGTGGCAAACTAAAAATTGACACTACGCAATTACGTCCGAGTGAATTGTCTCGTCCGATTGTCTCTTGTGCTAGGAACAGCTCTGACTACCTAGTTTCCGAATGCCGCTCTTGTTCGGAACAGCTCTGACTAGGTAGTTTCCGAATGTCCGACGTGTCTGGAACAGCTCTGACGGACACAACGACAAGCACATGTCCGAAAAACTCGCTTAGTGGATGCTGACTGCAGACCAGCTTGGTTTGTGCGGGAAAGGCTCGGGGTGAACGAAATGCCCAATATATTGAAGTGAGGAATTAAAGCAGCCATGAGCAGGACGTGACGATTCCCTCTGTGTGCCAAGTACCAGGGCGCTATGTGCCGGCCCTGCAATTATGGAAGCCACCCAGGATGGCGGAAAATGCTATGGACTGTCCCTGCCTTCATTTGAGGGATGACCGTGCAGTCTCCGACTCTTCCAACTTTACCAGCTGGGAGGTGGACAGTACCACAAAAGTGAGAGTCTCCCAGGAATGCTAACCTGGTCAAAAATGAACGCTAAAAGTCGGATGTGTTGGCCTGAGGGTTTCGATCCAAGGGTGCCTAACTAGACACACCGCAATCACATCTGAAAAAACACTCCGGATGAACGCAAAGAAGAAATGCCTTTGTGAGGTCGATGAAGTCAATAAACAGTGGTTGATTCTGTTCACGGCATTTTTCTTGCATTTGTTGCAATGAGAATATCATATCAATGGTAGACCGGTTCTGTCGAAAGTCACTGTGATTCGGGGTAGACTTGATCTCCTACGACTTGAAGTCTGCGCAGAACAATTCTGGCAAAAAACTTTTCCAACAATACACAGAAGTGTGTAGGCTTGTACACACATGTATAAATTCACATTCACATGCCGTGTAAACTCACATAACATTCTCATCATCATCATGTGACCTGCTAAATAGCGTAGACGTGCATGTCTCTCCGTTATTCTCGGCCCTTGGTGATATACATCAATTATATTGATGATATTTCTCCATGTCATCGTCTCAATCGGTCCAACATTATCTCGTTTGATCTGCCGTACCCTTATCTGCGGCCCATCTTTCCAGTCGGCACCATTTTTTCCAATGTCCCTTTTCTCAGCACAAGTCAACGGTCAAGACCTTCCAGTATGACAGTACAGAGAGAGACGTGATGGGTAAAATAAGGTGCGACAAGCGCAGAAAGCTTCAGGGCAGGAAAAAAAGCTGGGAGCAGCCACCACATTTTAAGGTGGAGAAGGCCTAGGTGGATAAGAGTAGTGCTGTAAGGAAATGGCAAATCGCCAAGAAGAACAGAGTTACACATCATAATCCCAGCATGAACTTTGAAAGAGAGATGCAAACAAAAGTAAACTATTTAAAAACATTGGTTAAGGTGGTTAAAAGTGACAAATGGGCAGAGTTATGTCAAAGAGTAAGCACAGACAAGTCATTGAAATTGTTCTGGCGACTACATAAAAGCATGAGTGGGGTAGTCAAGAGAATTTCTGACTTCCAAGGTGCTGACCTCATCTGGCAGAGGACTGACGAGGACAAGGGCAAAGCCCTCTTTGAACGCTGTCTAGAGCAGAGCAACGAGACAGACATGAGAGGCCGAAATCTTGCCAAGGAGGTCACCTCAGACAGGTGCAAGGCCCAGAACACTTCGGAGGAAGACACAGTGACAGTGAAAGAAATCAAGGCTGTGCTTCGACTACCAAAAAAACAGCTCTCCAGGGCCAGATGGAATAAGATACGAAGACATCAATAGGTGTACCGACGACGAGCTAGAGAAACTAGCAGACATGTACAACAACAGTATAGAGAGTGCTAGCATCAAGGAGGAGTGGTTACACAGCTATCTGATTCCCTTGCCGAAGCCTGGCAAAGACCACACAAAAATTCAGGGATATCGAGTAATAACCATGCAGAATACAATAGGCAAGCTGCTGGAGAAGTTAATTGCCAGAAAAATATCAAGCCAGCTAGAGAGGCAAGGTGTTTTCCCACCTACCCTGGGAGGGTACCGTCCAAAAAGAGAAACCTGGACTAATGCAGCAGTTTTTGCCCATGATGTCTATGATGGTTTTCACTCAGGCATTGAAACCTTTGCTGCAGCGATTGATCTTGAGGACGCGTACAACAGAGTACCATTGGATTTTTAATGCTTCAGCTTCTTGAACTCAAGATAAGTCCTTTCCTCCTTAGTTGGATCGCTGCAGCCCTCTTCCAACGGAAAGTAGTTTTTAGATGTGGCAGTTGGACTTCGGAACCAACAACAATATATCCTGGCCTACCACAGGGATCACCATTATCTCCGGTGCTGTTCAACGCCTACACAGTGAGAATCACCAGTGAGCAGATCACTGGACCGGGGAGGACATTGTCATATGCCGACGATGTTTTAGTGTATCGTCAGGGTAAGGATAGAGATCAGGTTGCTGTGGAACTACAAACCGAACTCAATCGCATAAGTACTTGGATGTGTTGAAGCCGGGGCAATGGTCAACCCAACAAAGGCAACAGTGACATGGTTCTCGTTGAATAATCATATTGTCAACACTCCAACACCAACTGTAAATCTGTGTTCAGAGACGGTGGAAAGAACGCAGGCAATGAATTACCTGGGGATACGTTTTGATCGAAGCCTTGCTTATAATGAGCACATAGACCAGGTGATAACAAAGGCCAAGCGGGGTTTGGCTGCGATGCGGGTGATGGCGGCAGCAAACTGTGAGCAGCGCCATCTATGTCTTCTATACGAGGGGCTGGTCATGTCTGTTTTGGAGTATGCGATGGCGTTCCTGACTCTCAGCCGTAAGCAGATAGAAAGGATGGAAAGGATACAGAACGAAGCTATGCGCATTATTCTTGGATGTACAAGAGATACAGCATGCAGGGCGATGCGCTACCTTCTTGATTTTCCAACCATTGAAGACAGAATACAAATTTGCAGAGCACGTGCCTACCTCAGAGTTAACGCAAACACACAACATCCACTGCATAGTGAAATTAGGAAGGTGAAGGGCAGCAGGTTAAAAAGAGGAAGGTCGTGGATGGGTCAAGCCGAAGAC
>JACEFZ010020876.1:405000-410000 GCA_014155875.1 Cepaea nemoralis | reverse complement strand
GTTCAAAGTGAACAAACGAAATATATTAACGTGGACAGACAGGGAACGAGGAAGCGAAAAAAAAAGAAAAGAAAAACAGATCACCAGACAGAATAAAATTCATGCAACAATTACCCGTGATGCTAGATATGCCATCTTGCTGGGTGACAGCAGTCAGCAGTATCCCAGTTCTGGTGTTCCACTGGGGACTTTTGCGATGTACATGGCTTGACCATTTCTTGCAGACGATAAGAACAGTCAGTCAGAACATACGTACATGATAACTCGCAGCCAGCAGGAGCTGAAGGACAGTAGCAGCCATAGTGGAACAAAAACCGATTACGAGGAGAATGGAAGAAACATAGGGTGGAAGAGTAAAAGAAGAAGAAGAATGGGCTGGAATAGAAGAAGAAGACGGGGAGGATGAGATTAAAGGAAAAAACAAAAAGACAGGCAGAGCAAGAGTCTGAATGCAAAATAGGTAGGACATATGAGACACGGAGAGAGAGAGAGAGAGAGAGAGAGAGAGAGAGAGAGAGAGAGAGAGAGAGAGAGAGAGAGAGAGAGAGAGAGAGATGACAATAAACAAGATTAAGAACAATTTTAAAAACACACAAATGAACAGGATACAATACGTAATGAGAGAGTAATAATAATGTCAATAACAATAATGATAGCAGAAACAGTAGTAGTAGTAGTAGTAGTAGTAGTAGTAGTAGTAGTAGTAGTAGTAGTAGTAGTAGTATAGTAGTTAGTAGTAGTAGTAGTAGTAGTAGTAGTAATAGTAGTAGTAATAGTAGTAGTAGTAGTATTAGTAGTAGTAGTTAGTAGTAGTAGTAGTAGTAGTAGTAGTAGTAGTAGTAGTAATAGTAGTAGTAGTAGTATTAGTAGTAGTAGTTAGTAGTAGTAGTAGTAGTAGTAGTAGTAGTAGTAGTAGTTAGTAGTAGTAGTAGTAGTAGTAGTAGTAGTAGTAGTAGTAGTAGTAATAGTAGTAGAGTAGTAGTAGTAATAGTAGTAGTAGTAGTAGTAGTAGTATTAGTAGTAGTAGTTAGTAGTAGTAGTAGTAGTAGTAGTAGTAGTAGTAGTAGTAGTAGTAGTAGTAGTAGTAGTAGTAGTCCTACGATAGCAGTATTAGTAGCAGTAAAGTACTAGTAGCAAAAGCGGTAACAGCTGTAGTCGTTTTAGTAATAGTAGCAGCAGTAGTAGTATCAGTAATATTAGTAGTTTTCGATTCGATTTCACTATTACGCCTACCCCGTTCAACTGCAAGGAGAAGTTATAGTTGAGGTCCATCACCGGGTGAGAATGATAGTCATGTGATTGAGTCAGCAGCGGAAGCAGCTGCCCACGGTCTTACCATCGTTATTATTATTATTATTATTATTATTATTATTATTATTATTATTATTATTATTATATTATTATTATATTATACATACAGACCTACAAGCACTTGGAATCAACGACTGGCAAGAGAAGGTCCACCAGAGAGACGAATGGAGACAGATTGTATTTGCAGCAAAGAACCTCAATGGCTCGGAATGCTGAAGAAGAAGAAGAATATTATTATTATTATTATTATTATTACTATTAATATGTGATTGTTGTCCATGTGGGGTAATGGACTACAATATTAGTAGTAGTAACAGCAGCAATAAATATTAACACAGGAAGATAGGGTAGATAATTTATCAGTCACTTAGAAGCGATGATAACTGTTATAAAACAAGCCTTTACTTCTGGAAAATTTATACCTGTTCTAGGCTGGGTCGACTTCAGAGCCCAGGTCAATCTCCTTTTTAAATCCGCTGAGGTAAAAATGTAATCCGTGACCACCTAAGCAAGCATGCTAGCCACTGTGCTACCACGATATTCACAAATCAATTCATGATATCAATTTTTTTTTTTGTAGTTGTCAAGTTTTCTCATTTTAATGTCGCCTAAACACTGTTTAACCTTTTCTGTTTCCAAGTGACGAGTACTTTTGAAGTTGATATTTGTAAAGACATCCTCCTATTTTGTCTCCCCGATAAGAGAAGGCTATATACCAGACCCACTACTCCAGGATCGAGTAGAGTATGCGGCGGACATCGTATCTGATGCCTTTATGTGTGACAGTCGTACCTCTAATCCGCTTCATTACATAGACATGCACGTTATATCACCTCTCCACTCCTTTGCTAGATGTGAATGCTGAACCACTAATGCACTTCTCTTGTCGTGCCTCACATTCGCCCCTTTACATAGATGTGTTGAGTTGAGCTAAGACCGACATCACTGCACTCAGGAAATTCCTACACGAACTCCTCCCCCCCCCCCTGTTCAACAGCCAAAGAAGAGTCCTATTGCTAATGGTTCCAACTAACTTATGATTATATGTTCTCCTGGTCTTCCCTCTAAGTTTTGAGATTCGTCCAGAACCCCTCCCGAACCGTCGCCTTATCATTCTCTCCACATACGAGCACCCAGTCTGTTCAACCGCTGTCTCAATCTGGTCCCCACGGGCGCCCGATCAACTCTCCCCTGTCCATAGGCAATCTACCGTCGAGAGGTGCATTCCCCGCCAACCTATTAGCCTGTTCATTTCCCTCACTCCCGCAAGACCAAGGCAGAAAATCACACAATTTTCTCACTAGTGAGTTCTGAAGCGAGGTGAGCCATTCTACACGAAACATTCCGTTCTCACCTTACTTAGTATAATCTGTGAGTTCATAATTAATACAATGTGTGTTGCAGCGGTCTCCTCTTTACATATATCCAGCGAAGAGCCTCTATTCTCTTTCTGTACGTAAATTCGAGCGAAGAACCTTTACTTCGCTCCTTTACATAGATGTGAGAGTTGAACCTTTAATCTGCTCCTTTCCGTAGATGTGAGCGTAGAACCTCTAATCCGCTCCTTTACATAAACATAAACGTCACAACTCTAGTTCGCTCCTTCACGTAGACGTGAACGACTTATCTCCAACTCTTTTCTATACATATACTTTACGTCATACCTCTAATCCACTCATTTACATATACGTAACAGTAGTGCTTCAAACCCACCCCTTTGCTTCATCTCCATCAATTGCATTGCCGACTGGTGTGAGAGATCATACTTCTCCACATCAAGCAATCTCCAAACTCATGTATCAATTCCGTGCCATAATACAAGACAAGATTTTCTCTTGCCGTCCTCCTCTATCTCTCTTTGCACAAATTTGCCCATGTCACAACATGTTCTAGTTCTTGTCTTCTCATAATGTGGCCTAAAAATGAAGACTGCCTCTTTCTGATGTTTGTGATAAGTTGCTTTTACCATAAGTTGTTTTTACGATTTATCCTCCCTCAGAATGTCCAGATTGCTCATTTTGGCTGTGGGTAGAGAATGTGTATTTGCGTGGTGAATGGGTGTGTGGGAGAGGTGTGTGGGTTGGGGGTGGGGGTATAATGGGTGTGGGTGATGGGTGTGGGGGTGTGTCTGTGAATGGGATATGTCTGTGTGGATGGGAGTGTGTGAGTGTGGATAGGATAAATGTGAGTGGGTGGAGGATGTATGTGTGGGTGGTGAGGATGTTTGTAGGTGGGAGATGTGTGTGTGGGTGGGGATATTTGTGTGTTTGAGTGAGAGATGTGTGGGCGGGGATGTGTATGGGGAATGCATGTGGGGAATGTGTGTGTGTGAGGGAATGCGTTTATGGGTGGGATGTTGTATGGGAGGGGAGATGTCTGAGGGATGGGGGAGGTGTGGGATGTGCGGGAGGATGAAGGATGTATGTGAGGATGGGGGATGTGTGTTTGCTGGGTGGTTGGGGTGTGTGTAGGTGGGAGGGTAGATGAGAGATGCATTTGTTGATGGATGGGTGTGTGATGTATGGGTGTGAGTGGTTGATGGTTGAGTACATAAGTGGGTGGATGTGGGTGAAAGATGAGTGTATTGGTGGGGGATGTGTGTGTGGTTGGGAAGGCGGATGTGTGTGGGTGGGGTATATGTGGGTGGTGTGTGAGATGGGGGGGGGGGTGGTTGACGAGTGGGTGGGTGGAGGATTGTGGGATGGTGAGTGTGTGTAGGTTGGGGGTGGGAGTGGGATGACTGTGGATGCGGGATGTGTGGGTGGGGGAGACTGTGTGGGTGGGTGATGTGTGTAAGTGTGGAATGTATGGGTGGGTGCGGGTTTTGTGTGTGGGTAGGTGCGGAATATGTGAGTTGGCGGGAATATGTGTGTGGGTGTTGGATATGTGGTTGGGGGATGTGTATTTGGCTGAGTGGTTGGGGGTGTGTGGGTGGGTGGTGGAGGATATGTGGGTGGGTGAGTGTTGGTAGGTCATGGATGGGTGGAGGATTTGTGCGTGTGGCTGGGGATATGTGTGAAGGTGGGGGATGTGTGAGTGAGTATGGATGGGTGGATGCATGCATTTGTGCCTGTGTTTGTGTGTGGGTGGGTGGGTGGGGATGTGTGTGGGGGATGTGTGGTTGGTGGGAGATGTGTGTGTGTGGGTGGGGAGATGGTGTATGTGGGGGTGTGTGTGGGATGTGTGGCTTTGGGATGGGTGGAGGGAAGGGGACATGTATGTGCCTGTGGGTATGAGTGTGGATGAGTGGTGGATGTGTGTGTGGGGGAAACGCGGATGGATAGGGGATGTGATTTGTCTCATAACATGGTAACATGCATTGTTTATGTTTACAACATTCATTTGACAATGTTTTTTTCCCTATATGAATGTACTATGCACTGATGAACGAAAGATGAGTGATTAGAAGGGCCGAATGTATGACGGGCCTGCGTGCCCAATTTGTTACCCTTTGAAAATAAAGTTCGTTCGTTCGTTCGTTTGTTTATCCTGTGAATTTTCACCATTCTTTTGTAAAAACACATCTCCAAATCCTCCCTGGATTTCTATTTCGCTTGTTTACTAATTCAACATGACTCGCTGCCATCTGTTAGAACTGGTTATATGTAACATACACGAATTCTCTTTCTAACTTACATTGACAAGGACGTATTGCACAAAATGTTTTTCATTTGATAAAATGCAGTCTA
>JACEFZ010020876.1:377500-400000 GCA_014155875.1 Cepaea nemoralis | reverse complement strand
TCTAACCAACGACCAGATCAGGGAGATGCTGACAAGGGAGAACAAGAAACTCAAGATCACCAGCGCCGAGAGGACCATTGGAAAAAAAAACAACATCCCATCTACAGTCGTCATAGTAACATGGGGGGACCGAGCGATCCCTCAATACATCACTGCTCTGGACCTCATCCGTATAGTCAGTGCCAGCATGCAAAGATCGACACAGACTTCAGGGGACCTAACACTAACAGAAAATGCGCCAACTGCCTCAGCAACCACGACGCCAGGTACCTCGGCTGCCCCTGCCACCAAGATAGCAAGGAAGCTATGAAGATCGCCATCAAAACTAACCTGCCCTATAAAGAGGATAGGAGGCAGTACGAGGCCACGAATCGACTCACAAAAAACGACAAAGCGCAATTTGAAGGCCAACTCCTGCGATCAAAGCTCAACAACATGGGGGAAGACAAAGGAAAGACGCAAGAGACCCAGATAACAGCCGATCAGCGCATCCTGGACGAAACGAAGCACATTCAGCAGAAGATTGAGCAGGATGTCGCTCGAATGGCTGCTTTAAAGGCGGAGACAGAAGACCGGACATCAAGCACGGAAGAAAAAAAAAGACAAGACGCAAGAAGCAGGGATAACGGCCGTTCAGCGCATCCTGGACGAAATGAAGCAAGTTCAAGAGAAGATTGAGCAGTATGTAACGCGACTGACTGCTATAATGGCTGAGACTGAAGAACAGCTATAAACAAAAAAAAAAACAAGATGTGAAAGAAAGGACAAAAGATACTCTACAGGAGATATTAGCACTGCTCAAGACCCAAGCAGCCACACCTGAACTAGAAGATGCAAGAGCACAGACAGAAGAAAAAGCAACAGAGAAAGTACGATATCGCTCCCCACCAAGATCGAACTGGCGAACCGCCCACAACACGCGAAATTAAGGAAAACCAAGATGACGCCCAAACGATCACAATTACTGGAGCATAAAGAACGAGAGGTAAAGCTCCCTGAAGGAAACAGCACCACATGAAGGGGTGGACACACAACTGCAAGCCTCAACAAGTGCGCGACTCTGTCCAGACATGAAAAACCTCATCAAGAAAGTAACGAACGCAATCAACCCAACAGAAGCCGGGTGTTGATAACGAGCAGCCCAAAGTACGAAAGACAAACTACAAGCTACACAATAAATACCCCTACATAGCCACGTCGAAAACTCGAAGACTGAAAGGGGTGCTCGTACCAAAAATTTGATTGGATTGGATTTTCTATGTGCGCATATGAACCCGACTTTCCATTCTGTATGCGTGGACAAGATGCGTCTGTCTATACGTGTAGACGAGATGTGTCTCTCTATGTGGACAAGATTTGTCTATTCAACATACCTGTCAGTGAGTTCCAGGTTTCTGATAGCATCAGCTTGTGAACGAACACAGTTGAAGATTTCTGCATGTCTGTAAAGGCCGCTGGAAATACATCTACGGACACGACACATACATGCACACATTAGTGTTTACGTTAAATATGTCTGGGGTGCTGATGTAGTAACATAAAAACAACACAGCTCTAAAACAATCACGTGTGTTTGAACCTGCGCTTGGGAAAATGTGTAACTTTAATTATAAGATATGTTAATAGAATTGCATTATCATAAACTATGTTAATAATATATGTATCTTATAGTCCACTCCGTGTGACGTTGGTGATCACGTCTGATACTGATGTTCCTTTGTACCATTATATCATACTGTTCTCTCTTCGTCTCCTCCTGCCTCTCGTCCCCCAACTTCCTCTTTGATTAAATATAAGAATAGCCACAATTGTGTGTGTAGGTGTGGGAGGGTGTGCGTGTTTGTAACACTATTTGGTGCAGAAGCATATATAATGAAGAAATCGAACAAGTAATTAGAAAACAATTAAAAATCAAAACAAGGTTATATACGGTGGTATTTACTAAAGAATTCGAAGTCTTTGATGTAAAAACAATCTGGGACAGAAAACCAAACACAGAAGTTCTCTTTTGGAAACTAAAATATAGCTGTAGAAGGAGACAACGAGCAAATGAATTAACTTCGTTGTCATAGGGTATAGAATTAGGCACGCAGACACATTCGGCGTTTCCAGCGAAACATCTTTCGCGCATAAGTCACATTTACATTGAAAAAAAAAAACATAGTGAAATAAATGCTATGCAGAGATGAAGAAGAAGTTATTTATTTTATTATATTATTTTCATCGTTTTAAGTTTGCAGCTTCTGCCGAAGGAATATTTGGTATCACAGAGTAACTCACCTTTTATTGTGTCTGGTCGTCTTCCAACCTGCGGGATGTAAATGGCGATAATATATTAATGTCACATTAACATAATTTAGTACAGTTACGAAATATTGGGAATAGTGTATGTCCCAGTGAGGCAGGATCAAACCCAAAACTGTACAGGTAGGGACACAAACTCTGCACTGCTGAGACAGGGAAGAGCACTGTGAATCCATGATACGATAGTCATCACTTTTGTCACGTTATCAGAAGAGAAGCATAATTATGTCCACTCAGTAGTCAAAACACTTGATGATGATGATGATGATGATGATGATGCTGATGATGATGATGATGATGATGATGATGATGATGATGATGATGATGCTGATGATGATGATGATGATGATGATGTGGTGGTGGTGGTGGTGGTGGTGGTGGTGTGGTGGTGGTGGTGGTGGTGGTGGTGATGGGATAGACAGGACCTAGAGTACGATGTACAACCAGGAAGATTGGGTGTATTAGAGATACACACGGAAGAAGCTGGATGACTTAGCCAAATGCTGCCGCAATTGTTCAGAAATATCAATCATTTGTGTTAATTTCATACATCTGAAATAACATGAGAAATAACTACATATATATTGATCGACACTCATACAAGAGAAAGAAATCAGCTGAAGCCCTTCTACAGTGGCAATGACCATGAACACAGAAAACATGTGGTTACAGGAGACAAAACACTGGCTGTAGATCAATCATCATCATGTGCCGTGCTGACTCGTCAAAACCCCCATACAGACTGGCTGAGATTAGGCCCAGGTTTGTCACGTGCCCTCCACGGATGTCATGTATTCCATGGTCAACCAACTACAAGAACCCTGTGACTTCCAGGGGTTGAGCCGGCATCGTCGTCATCGTAGGCAAGCACTCTAACCGCAATGCCACTGTGGCTCCTAACAATAGTAAACGTAATTCCATAGCAGATACGTTCGTCGATGAAGTGTTAGATCTTTACATAGTATACACCACGACATGTGTGGTGAGGTCTACAGTTCTCTTACTCCTCACCTTCCATTTTCATATAATCTCCAGAAATATGGTACTATTGTCTGCTACCATTTTCATGAGACTGGCTCGACCCCAGCGCCACACGGGTGAGGAAAATGAGCCTGCCTCTGTCGGGTGTTGAATCTAGACCACTGTCTTTGAAGACGAGCATGATAACCACTATGACACTCAGATTCACCTATTTTTTTTTTAAAATAAAGGTCCCGTTTCCACACCCATTGGACATGGGGAGCCAGACTTATATGTTATAGACCAAATAGCATTAGGTGGGTGATGGGGTGGGTATCACATCGGCCGAATTTGCTTCACAACACATTTCCTGGTATTCATTTTGGGCAGGGTCGACTAAAGAGAACAAGTCAATTTCTTTGCCAGTTTGAAACCGCTCTGATTTGGATCGAACTCAAGACCACCGCTATGGTAGGGGAGCGTCGTTATAGCTATTAGAGAGTGAGTTAATGATTATAACAGAATCGGCCAAGTGAAGTAACAATGAACTTACTGCTTTCAACATGGCAGACATTTGTACACGGTTCCCCGCACAACATGTCAGGACGTTGCCCTCCTTTCGCTGTGTGAGTCCCTCCAACACAGGGTCGTCTCTGAGTTGGGTGTATGGGTTCTTCTCAAGCAGCTGACAATCCAGGCACACTTCCTGAAAGCTCTTTTGATCCCTACTAGACATCATGGCCTGTACCTGAGCAAGGTAAACGAATTGCAAAGTCAGCTTGCTTTATTAGTGAAAAATATTACACAGCTTTTGATTGTTTTCTTCTCTCTCCCAGGTCTTGGTAATGATGATGTTGTTGTTGTTGTTGATGATGAAGTTGATGAATATGATGATGGTGATGGTGGTGACGATGATGATGATGGTGACGTTGGTGGTGGTGACGATGATGATGATGATGATGATAATGGCGCACCATGAATTAAACATATCCTGTTAAAATGTCCTATACCACAAACACATGATGTAGGTCAGCATGGCCGACTGGATAGGAACACTGGCTCTTAAACTTCCGTAGTGCCGATGGCGAGGTAGCAAGTTCAACCCCTACACCTGTCTGTTGGACTAAAATGTTGACTTCTCGTCCCTGACTTAAGGACGTAAATTACAAGTACCTTAAACGTCGCAGTGGATTCACCTGATGGCGAGGGACACTGGTAATAGGGAAAGCTAGTCCACAAGCAATTATCTGTTCAACGTTCATAGCGAGCAAACAAACACACAATGTTAAAAACCTAAGACAGGTTTATATATATATAAATAAACTCACCCTTTATGTGTGTGTGTATATATATTAATCATCATCATGTGCCATGACGATAAGAGTGGGCGGTCATGTTTCGTCATCGCACTCGATCAGCAGAGTCGTTGATCAGCTCAATGTTCTTGTCTCGGCCATACCACGTGGCCAAGTCATCTAGGTATTCACTTTTCTGCCTTCCCCTTGTTCTCTTCCCCTCGATCTTGCTAGTTGTCATCAAGTTCTCCACTGTATTTCATCTCATATCGTGACCAAATAATTGTATCTGTCTACGTCTAATTTCTATAATCAGTTTACGATTTTCATTTGTTTTATTGGATTTTTTGTATTTCCATAATAGTTGATCCTGTAATGCCTGACGCATCGGTTGCTGACCCTCCCCTCCTGTGTTGCGTTACAAACTTTGACTCATGGTTGTGACGCAAGAGGTTTCTAAAAAAATTAGTGTCTCTAATTTTTGTCAAAGACTACTTGATAACCTGGTTCTGGGTAACTAAATAGACTCCTACTGACTATTGTCACAATGTAGTCTCACTTTACTTGGCTACTGGTGATCGCCACAAACGTGTCTGGTTGGCGTGAGCCCTCTTCTCATCGCAATATTATATTAATTAGAGGTTTGTCTGAACCGGACCATTGTCTTATAAGACCTGCCCTCAAATAGCAAATTAACTCACTACCCATACAAAGTTGACTTTCTTAGGGTCAACACATGAATTGCTTCATGTCCCCCATATAATATTACACAACCTTTACACAAGCTGTGTGCGACAGGCTTTTACCTATCTAGCTTCCGCGTGTAAAGTTATCTTTCACTGTTAAGTTAGTGTTTCGTTGTCTATTGTGTCCCCCTGACCCGGAGTTATCCCTCTTTGTTTTAACAAATGTATGTAATTTACCTGTTTGTTTTCCTGGTTGTTTGGTGTGTTTTCATGTAACTATTAATATACTTTAATTTCTAACCTATGTGTCTATCTATAATATGTATGTAAGTTAGTTTTCAAGTGCCATAATTCGGTTAAATGTGGCCACAAACAAGTGTATAAGCACTAATTCGTGGCTACGTTTCCGTCTTATGAGACTTAAAATACTTATATAAGATCTATACTAACTACACTAAACTATACACACCACATTGAAGACAATACATTTTCACTATCGAAAGCAAACGCTTGACGCAGACAAAAAATAAAAAAGTCGCGTTGAGCGGCAGAAAAAAATCCGCTGGCTGTCCCCATTCTCTCTTGTATATTTTCCCTTTTCTCTCACTTTCACACTTCCTGTCACACATCTTTTATCCTCCCAACTGTTTAAAAAGCCTTGAAGTGACACTGTACAAGTTTGAGCTCGTTTGAAAAACGTTGAGCTTAATGACTGTGCCTAACTTATGCACGAGTCATGTATTTACAAAATATGTACATGGATGAAATAGGGTTGATAGAATTGTACCCTGATATTAGTAAACTATATATTCTAATGACATACTAATACTATTCTATATCTATATATTCTAAACTTGTTGTAGAAAAATCAATCTAATTTAAGGGAAGTAATCTAACTATCTACAAATGAAAATGATGTGAGATGAGTTATGTACCTTTCTGAAATGGGTGATGTGAAATGTAACAAAATTCTAAATAATGTTTTAATGAAAAAACAAATATATGATTGATATATTTATTCTAAATGTTGTAATTGATGAATGTTATTTGTATACTTTAATCCTATAAGGTGTAAACTACATTTAATATTAAATGATGATGTTGTTGAAGTGTTCATTAAGATGGAATGAAATAAAGTGAAATGAAATGAACTAAATGGTGTTATTCCTATCTACACTAAATAATACTGGTCTTATCTAACACTTTCTATCCTGGTTTTTTAATTAGCTATTATTAAGTGTAAGTACTGTCCTAATCTAATTTTATCCTACGTAAGTGGGTAAATTAATGATTTATTTAAACTACAAAAAAAATCTATTTATATTCTCTAAATCTAATCTACTCTATCTTAAAGTAACTAATCTAACTATAATTTAACACTATATTAAAACTGTTAGAATACATATCACAATATTAGGTATATATACATGGTATCTATTTACCTCAGGTTAATTGGTTGCCATAATGTTCAGAAATTGTTTTCGTTGGCATAGTTTATATATACATAATTATCCTGGGTATAATATAATACACTACACAGTCATACTTGTGGCCTATGGGTCTTATTTCGCTCGTATATTCCGCACGTGACGTAGACCAGTAAATTCGTGTCTGTTATTTATGCAATGTTCTGACACTGTTCTTCCATGATTAACACAGGTGATTCACCGGAACACACATGGAGCATAGTAAGTAACGAGCTGTCTATGTACACACGGTGATTACACTTGTTCCTGGAGCATAGTTCTTAATTCTGCTGTCTACGGACACATGGTAGTTCAATGTTCTTAGCACACAGTCCTGAAAATCATGTCTATGTAATAAATAGGATATTTTACACAGGATCCTCTAAGAGTACTAATTAACCTTTCTTATACTAACTACTCATGTGGATTATGAGGTATTTCTACCTCAGATGGTCGACTTCAGGGTATCTGCCAGAATGTTATCCCTACCCTTAATATGTCTCTATACTAAATGTATAATTCTGTAATATCAATGACCACCTATAGATGCGGTCGTTTGCGATGTACTCCACTTTGTATGACCGTGATCGGGGAGTTGTCAGTCTGGACCACAAAGTGAACACCCGCCAGAAATCGATGCAACTTCCTCACCGCATAGATGACGCTTAGGGCTTCCAACTCTGATATGGAATATCTGGACTTAGCAGGTGTGATCTTGCGGCTCACGTAGCAAATTGGATGGAAGATGCCATCATAAAACTGGCCTAGTACTGCAGCGATGGAAATCCTGCTGGCATCTGTCCTAAGATAATAAACGAGCCTAGGATTAGGCAAACGGAGGATTGGTACATTACTAAATAGGAAATTCAATTTTGACAATGCAGAAATTAATAATGCATCTTTGACATCTAATTTGACTGATGCTTTTAACACATTTGAAAATACACTTGTAATTTCAGCTAAGTTCGGTATGAACTTACTATAGTAATTTACTAAACCCAAAAGACTCCTGACCTGCTTTTTCGTTGTAGGCATGGTCAGGTTCATAATTTTAGTAATAATTCTATTGTCAGTTTTTAGTTGTCCTTGTGAAATGACATGACCCAAAAAATCAATTTCTTGTAGGCCCAATTCGACTTTGCTCGGTTTGACAGTGAGACCGAAGAGTCGCTACCTATCGAAGACATGTCTGAGTTTCAATAAGTGTGTTGTCCAGTCATCTGTATGGACACAAATATCATCTATATATGTCACTGTATTTGTCACTCCATGAAGTAAATCTCTAGTTAAGCGTACGAAAGTGGCAGGAGCGTTACGAAGTCCGAAAGGAAGAAAACGCCAACTCGTAGAGACCTAAAGGTGTTGAGAAAGCAGTAAGATGGATAGATTCAGTCTGCATAGGGACCTGCCTAATAATCCCTTAGTAAGGTCTAATTTAGAAAAGATTTTGGAAGTGGACATGTCCAGAATAAGATCTTCGCAGGAAGGAATTGGTCTGCGTCGATCTTAGTGACATTATTGAGCTTTCTATAGTCCACACAAAGACGAATGGTGGAGTCTTTTTTCTTGACAAGGACGATTGGAAAGGAGTACTCAGATGTAGATTTCTGAATGATCCCATTAGCTTCTAAATTAAGAATTTCCTTATTTAGACTTTCTCTATAGCTGAGTGGGATAGAGTACGGCCTGCATTTGACAGGCTTAGAGTCCGAAAGAAGGATGGAGTGTTCGATTCTGTCCGTCCTACCTAGAATGTCGGAAAATATGTCCTTATATTCCGTTACTAACTCTATTATCTGTCGTCGTTGCTCGTCTGTTAGTCCCTGTTCTACTCGTATATAGAATCTAATGTCGCAGTCTTGTCGACAATTGGAACAGGTAGTTCCAATCCGTCGTCGTCTACCTGATTCAGTACAGTTGTGGTGCTAAGTGCGGTTTTCTGTAAACTCACTAGGTGTATGGATATCGTCGGATTTGCCAGTCTCGCTAACTAGTGTAGTTGCGTTGTGTATGTCCGTCGTCTCATCAATCGGTGTGGATGCATTGTGTTCGTCTGTCTCTAATTCTGTCTCTTGTCGTGAAAAGTAAGGTTTCAACATGTTGACATGAAATATCTTTAAGTGTCCGTTTATTGATATTTCATAGTCGACATCTGAATTTTACGTACCACCTTGAATGGCCCTTGCCATGAGGTCAATAATAAATTTCGTTTGTCTGGAAGTAAAAGCAGTATGTCTTGATCTGGTTCAAGATTAATAGTTTCTCGCACCTATTTGCGTACTGGCGGTAGATTTGGACCCTTCTCTCCAAAGCTGCCTGGCTATGATACACGATTTCATAATCTTGTCTCGTGTCTCTGTTACAATTTCATAAGGTGTTTTAGGGGTTGGAATTTTAATGAATTAGTTACTACCTGATGATAATTGTTAGGGTCCACGTGTGTTAGCCCCGTACACTAATTCAAACGGTGAGAAACCCTGCTTGAATGGGGAATCTCCCGATAGGCGAACAGCACTGTTGGTAACAGTGTATCCCAATCAGCTGGTTTTCTGCTGTCACCTAGCCAGCATATGTTTCAGATCTCCGTTAAGTTTTTCTACGATTCCATTGCTGGCTGGATGATACGCTGTTGTAAACTGTTTGTTTAATCCCAACATTTTAGTAAGGGCTGCGTTGCAGCGATATGAATTGGGTTCCAACGGTTGGATAAGATGGTACGAGGGAATCGAATCGTGAGAACAAGTGTAGAAAAACATTGGCAACGTCTTTGGAGGTGATGTATTTCAAAGCTACTGCCTCAACCCACCTTGAACATAGGTCCACCATCGTTAAAATGAAGCCATTTCTTGCTGGCACCTGGTTTAGGGGTCCAACAATATCGACCGCACCACTCTCAAATGGCCTAGAGGCCAGTGTCGAAGGCCTGCACTTCAGCTGTAGGATGTTTACCCTTACGTACTAGTTGTTGACAGACATACATGAACGACAAAATAGTTTTATGTCGTACAAACCCGGCCATAAAATGAGCATGATTCTGGCCCTGGTTTTGTCGTATGCAAGGTGACCAGCAAACGGTGACTCGTGTGCAATCTTTAGCACAGTTTGGCGTGTTGTACAGGTAACACCGTTTGCTGAATCTCATGGTTACAGTTGTAAGAATGCCATTATTCAGCCTAAAAAACATGATGCGTTTTTCGTTACTTTGGCTTTTTCTTTCAATAACTTCAGATACGGAGACACACTCGGATCAGCTTTTTGCTGGTCTATGAACTTTGTCTGCTGTATCATCTGTGCTAGTTGGTGATAGCAACAGTAGTCCTTTCATCCTGTATGTGTCCTTGGCGTTTCATAGTATCTGCTCTGGTTGTTGCATTAGCTGCATTTAATTTCTCCCGTTCAGCTATTTCTTGTTCGTGCAATGTTTTAATTGGGGTAAACATCCCAAAATCAATCAGTACAAAGGTTATCTAAAATCGCACATGTAAAGGTACCAGAAAGGAAAGAGTGTTAATACGGGCTTTTGCCAAAGGGTAAATTCAATATTGCCCGAAAAAGTTCGGCATTTGACTGAGTCACCTGTATAATCACTTGGATTCACCAGTTCCTTTCTAAGACCTATAAGAGTGCTCCCACTGTCCAGCAAACATTGGCATGGTTTTTCGTTGACCAATGCATTGTGGAACACCAAATTGCCTCTGGAGGCTAATGCTGTGTCGTTTACACTCTCAGTGGAGAATGGTACTGTATGCCCACATCTAATTTTTTGTCTGCATGGAATTGGTGACATCGTTCACAACTGTCAAAGCTCAATACATCATTTACAGAACACACATTTTCAGCTTGGTTAACAGGTAATTCATTTTCAACTTCACAGTCAGTCTCACTCTCACTATCAGATGATGTATCAATTAACACTGCATTGTGGCTTTCATTCGTTGGCGGCCCAGGCACTTATTTGAATAATGGCCGTAGCTGGAACAGAAGAAGCATTTGACTGCACGCTGTATGCAGTCTCTTGTTTTGTTGCTTCTTAATGACATTTTCAAGATGTGCCGGATAGTTAGGCGATTTTATCACACATAGAATAGTATCATGAAAAGTTGGCAATACACACATTTGGGTATTTATGGTCTTTTTTGTCGACTCTCTGAAATGGTTTTTTTATTACTCCGATAGCTTGTAGGTTGGTCCTTAACAAAAGAACTATTTCAGAGTCGCTATTAGAGTTTTAAAAATCTCCCTATTGGAGGAAAAATAAGCTGAGCCTTTTTTTCAAATTGTTCTATGGTCTCATGTCTGACTGCTGAAGAAATTTAGCGAAAGGAGATGGTATTGTGGATATGACTTTATCCATGGCTATTAAATTTTTAAGTTTTTCAAATCTTTTCCTATGTTTGCAGCATTAAGCCATCTATTTAGTACGCTCTGGACATTTGAGACGTAATCAATGAACGTCTCACTGGGTTTTGGTTTCAGGTTGGAAAACTGTACTTGATACCCAGGGGCATCAAGTAAGAAATGTTGCATTATCCTATCATGGATGTACTGATAGTTAGATCTAAGCTCAGTTGGTATTGATTCTATCACTTTAAGGGGCTCCCCACTAAGGTTCTTCATGTAAATCATAGCCCACATCTCGATTGGTACTTGGTGGTACTTAAATTGATATTCGACATTTCTGTCCAGGGCTGATATGGGTCTTCTTTACAGAATGGTTTAATAATATTCTTATACTTATTAAATTTATTTTCTTCCTGCTGACTCTTTAGTTTAGTAGCGGAGATCTCTAAGTGTGAATCTACATCCATCCCTTTCATCTTTAACTGTGTCTCTGATTCCACTTGTATTTGTTTTTCCTTAACTCTTGCCATTCATCTATCTCTTTTTGCTTTAGTTCTTTCTCCTGATCTAATGTCTTTTGCTTTAGTTCTTTCTCCTGATCTAATGTCTTTTGCTTTAGTTCTTTCTCCTGATCTAGTTGCTTTTGCTTAATTATAGTTCTTTTTGTTTAATCTCCTATCATGTTCTACTGCTTCTGTTTTGTTATCTCAGCTAGTTCTGGCAATCTCCTTCTGATGTTGTCTATCCCGTTCTTCCTTTTCCTTCTGCTGTTGTCTATCCCGTTCTTCCTTTTCCTTCTGATGTTGTCTTTTCTCGTGCACGTTCATCTCTCTCAGCATCTTTGCTTCCTTAAATTTTTGGTCAGCATATTGCTCTAGCTCCTTTCCTGTGTATTGTAATTCTTTGCCTGTTTTTATGAAATCAGCTAAAGTTGCCATGTTGTTGGGTTATTAGCTAGCGTTGACAGGCACTTCAATATTTACTCACTTATTTATATTCGGAATATGAAGTAATTTACCACACTGTGCACCACTGATATATTTTTAGATTACACCTTGAAAAATGGATGACACACAAAAAATATTCTAATAGATCACACCCTGAAAAAGAGATGCATTATTAATCATATTGCATTGAAAATAGTTTGGGTATACTCATCTTAACACTCCAAATCAATCAGGTACAATCGTTTGGCACCTCAGGTCAAATCGTTAGGCACTATGACATACACCTTGTGCTCTTCTTCCAAACAGCTGTTGTTCTGCCTGGTTTACAGGAGCAGTAACAATTAACAACTTGTAAATGATATATGACTTTAGACAATTTGGTACTATCACATCACATGCCCCCAGAACAGTACAATGTAGTCTAATTAATATTAAATGTCAATGTCCTGTCTTCGTTCTAACGTCGTATGCTTGCTTTCCTATTCTAGTTTAATCTATGGAAGTGTTGTGCAGGCCAAGTCTTATTTGCATAGCAAAAGTAGTGCCATCGTGACGGTAACAAATTAGAATAGGTATATAAATAATTAAATAAATGCTTTGAAATAAATATAAAGGTAATAATAATGTTTAAATAAATAAATATATTCAATATATAACGTATTTGAACAAATAATGTTTGGTATAAGCCAATGATTCAGGCGAGCAGCCGCTTTGCGATTTGTCAACAATCCGTCGCCGATTGCAAATGGCGTAATACAGCTGTTTGTCAGCCGCAATACGTCAGAGGCGCAGCGCTATTTTTAGATTGGAAAATCAATAATGTTATCGGCTCCTTTTGCTTTGTGTATCGCTCCGCCATGAATCATATTTGACACATATTCATAAACAAATAAGTAATTACATAAATAAATGATAGAAAACAATAATATCAATACTTACAACTTCGAAGAACACATGATTATAAGCACAAAATATTTCATTAAGCACAAATAAATATTATTTGGTCACGATAGGCACAGCACAGCTCGTAACTCGACCTAGTCTGCACACGTCATTATCACACTAACACAAATTAAACCCCCGTGATTAAATAACAATAATACTCTTTCAGAGCCGTGGGTGAGTGTTTTAGCTTGAACAATTGTCCAAGCTACACTTCTGACACCACTTTAATCCTAGCCTGTCAGCAACCGATGCGTCAGGCATTACAGGATCAACTTCTCCCGTACCACACAAAAATATTGCAAGTCGTACGAGAGGTATGGATGATGCATATTATTGTCACTGGCTCTTTAACAATAGATTACTGCACAAAAACGGTCGCTATTAAATCACACATAAAGACACAGAATATTCCCTATCCAGTCATATCCTATCCCTACAGCTAACTCTATCTACTTGGCTAAGGAAACGCGCATCGACACTAATCGATGCGCTCACTATGAAAGTCAGTCCCCGTCTGACTATTCTACTCACGTGGCTACACAGCCCGAGGAAGGACCTCGTGCGTCCTTCGGCTTTTTGCGTGCTGCAACACTCAGCACGCTTAGAGTAGCCGTTTACTATTGAGTGGGATTCCACTTCTCCGTGGCTATCACGTAGGCGTGATTCTGCCGTGACCAGAGTGCTTACTCTCTGTGGTTGACATCTCCGTGTCTCATGAGAGAACTAGTTAATAGTTCCCCTCCCTATCACTGGGTTACCTCGAATCTACTTATGGTAGACCACTCATTCAGGGTGGTCTTCTATCTTGAGGTAGACCACTCATTCAGGGTGGTCTTCTATACTTCAGTCTTTGACAATTGTCCTCCGAGACCACATTTCCACAGTCATCAGATGTATTTCAGCCTGTTTGCACATTGTTCACGCTTCACATGCATACAGAACCACAGGTTCTATATAGCGCCTCAACTTTCTTTTTCTCGTTGCAAATTGCATCTTTTTTTTTGGGGGGGGGGTCAAGTATGTTTTCCATCTTGCAAAAGAATCCATAGCGATTCTTATTCTAATCTCTTCAAGGTATCTCTCAACAGATATTATGACAGTTCCGAGATAATTGTACCGAGTCACGTAGTTAAAAATATCTCATTTATTTGCCTCTGCCTAGTGACGACCATAATCTGTATCTTTTTACAATTTAATTCTAACCCCAGTTGTTCACTGTGTGCAACAACCGCATCTACTACGTGTTGCAGAACCTGCTCATTGTCTGCATCAATACTGTATCATCCGCATATCTACTGTTATAATATTATATATATTATATATATATATATATATATATATATATATATATATATTATATAATATATATATATATATATATATATATATATATATATATATATATATATATTATTGTTTTGACTTACGTGTTTGTCCCGGTCTCTGGTAGTGAACTGTGTTGCAAGAACTACTATCACATACATCAGCACAGCAAGACAAGTCAGCAGAGCTGTCAATGACAGTATCAGTGCCAGCCGCTTGCATCCTCTGCTGAGAAATAAAAGCAGTTCAGTTGACATCTTCATAACGGCTATAACAATAACAATGACATCTTCATAACTGCTGTAACAACAACAACAACAATGACATCTTCATAACGGCTGTAACAACAATGACATCTTCGTAACATATGTAACAACAAAACAAGGCCCATAGCGGCAAACTGATGCGAGTCGGTGAAATAGGATCATCACATGTTTGTAGGCTTGAGTGCACATACCAACTGGTCAGTCTTTCACTTCCGTAGCGAACGACTAGAGCTGACAAGGATCCCTGGTCCGACCCCGTTCATATCAAATATCGGTGTAACGTCCTAACCATTACAAATTGCATGTCCTTTGCAGGACTTTTAAACTGAATCCAAGTTGATCTTCTGGGCAATTTTACTGTCCGTAGTTTGCCACTGCTTTCTTAATGTGAAGCCAACGTTACAGTGCAACTGGCAGATATTGCGGTTGAACCCATAACACTGCCATCAGCGCAACGGAAGTTTAAAACTAGAGAGCACTAATCCTTTCAGCCACGTCGACCACTTCCTAGCCATTGCTCCAGCGATAACGGTTGTTACCTGACTTAATCTTCTGCAGACTCTCTGTCCGTCACCACTGGGCAGTTCTACAGATTGCCTCCTGTTCGTCTGCTGATGCTGTGGACATGGCGGGTTTCTGCAGTTGCCGCGATGTTTCTGTTGTTGATGGCTCTGCTTATTCTTGTAGAAGGATCTTTGGATGTTACAATTGTTGTCTTGATCTCTGTGTCACATCTTCTGTCATGTGTCACAATGTAGCCTGGATGTTGAAAGCGATTTACCTGTTTAATTGGTTCTGCCTCCTTCTGTTCCTTATCCAGCATTGGATCGTAGGTCCTAGGTCCTAACCAACTCAAGCAGTCACATTCATTGCTATATCCTGCAGCTGGTTCTGTCCTCCCCACATATTCTTCCTCTCTCTCTCTCTCTCTCTCTCTCTCTCTCTCTCTCTCTATATATATATATATATATATATATCTATATATATATATATATATATATATATGTGTGTGTGTGTGTGTGTGTGTGTGTGTGTTTATTTATGTCTGTCTGAATGCTAACCTGTCTGTCTGTATGTCTGTCTATCTATGTATATATCTGCCTGCCTGCATGTTTGTCCGTCTCACTCCGTCAATGTGTCTGTCTATATATTTCTAAACACCACAAAAAAGAATGCAACCAGAAAGAAATAAATGACAGTGGATGTTCTACAAATGATCGACACTTAGAATTTGAATAAAAAGTAAATAAAATCAAGATTAATGTGTAAGAATAAACAGAGAAACAGTAGAAACTATGGCTAAATAGTCAGTTTAAGTAGCTAGAGGAGCAACAAGAAGATACACAATCTGCGTGTTGAGAGGTAGGAGAAGTGCCTTGGGGTTCTTAGCAAAAGCTAATGGTCGTCGTTTGGTGCAGGAGAGCGTGGCATATGATACCACAACATCTAGCTTAAGAATGGAGGTGGAGGCGGTCAGTGCAGCTTTCCGCTGGATAGAGAATACGACACACACACACTCACACACACACACACACACACACACACACACACACACATCGTGATTTTAAATGACTCAGAAAGCATGCTGAGGAAGGTGAGGACAGGCAAGCTTCGGGCAGAGTGGCTTGCTTCACTTCGGAGGTCATGGATGGCAAGCATCGCCTGGATCTTTTCTCAGGGGCATGCCGGTGTGCTGGGGAATGAACAGTCGGACAGATTGGCTGGCTCTGCAAAACCTGGTGGAGTATTGATGCATGACAAGGCAGACATGGTTGCAGCCTTGTGGGAGCACGTGTACACATCGGAGGAGCAAATGGATCACCATGGTCTGGCAAGAATGCGACAGCGAGCGTGACGAGGGGACTTGGCCAACGCTCGACGTTCAGAGGAAAGGCGAGATGGACATATAATCAGATTGCTACTGGTACTATTGGTGTTGGAACTCTTCGCTGGCTGCTGAGGATGTGGACGGAACGCTTATGGGAATGCCCCGAATGCTGTGATGTCGGTTCCTAAATCAATCAATCAATCAATCAATCTGCGTACAAAAAGATACAGGAATTAAACAGCATTATAAAGCATAAAGCAAGTAACTGTTGTTTGTTTGTTGTTTTTTTCTCTTTTTTTTTCGTTTTGGTGATGAAAATTATAGGCAATTACAAGAAATGATAAATGTAATTGCAATTGAAAGTCAAAACACAGGTCTTAATCTGAATAACAGAAAAACAAAAGTAATACTGATTACAGTGAAACACATCTCTTACCAAACGCAGCATCAACGTTAATGGAAAAATCAAACGATTCAATGTCTTTAAGTATGTAGACACTTTGATAGCAGCAAAAGGATGAAGATGTATTAAAGAAGTTCAATAGCCGATACCCATTGACTGATACCGTTGTTAGGGAAAACAAATGAGATTTTGGTCAGTGTTCAATGGCTAGATAATTAAATTTTTCTAGACGTGGCTATACATACATACCTTGGTTGTGATTCAGTCTGCATATTGCCGTTACGAACTAATCTGTATTCTACCTCAGCGGCTGGGGCTTGGTTCTCCTAATGGAAAATTCAAAACAAAAAACTTATCTGACATTGCTCGCACATGACATAGTAAATAACCGACATCATAGGACTATGGACATTATCATGTCCGCTTCGTCCTCATTTTCAACAACCAGCGTAGAGACCCAGTACTACTGGTGCTAGTCTGATTTTATGTTTTCGCTAGCTCGCTTTAAACTCAAGCGCATCTCATACACACTACTTCTAATAGTGCTGCACTGAATTATTTTGCATGTGGATTAGCTTTCCTTATTAACAGTGTCCCTCGCCATCAGGAGAACCAACTCTGACTTCAGAGTTACTTGTAATTTACATCCCAATGTCAAAGGCGATAGGTTAACATTTTAGTCCACCAGCCGGTGTATGGATTAAACCCCTTACCTGGGCATCATCACACCGGATGTTCAAAAACACACGTCCTTATCCATTCGGCCATGCTGACCTACCAGTCTGATTATGTGTCCTCTGGTCTTTACTCTGAGTACTGAGTGTGGGCCAGATTCTCTGGTCACTCCCTGTCCCATAATTGTCTCCAGGCCACGATGATTTATCTGTTCTTCCACTGTTACGCGATCGCAGCTATATTATTCCTTTCTTGACGAATGCAGACTTTATAAGGTTATTTAACAGCTAACAACTTCAGGCTAGCAATTACCCTGCCTTAGACATAGACAATTGACAGATTATCTTTAGCAAGATGTAAAATACACTGAACAATACAACGCAAACAATTGCAATGAGAAGACAGAGTGTTGAAGTCCTACGTATAACCTTTCCTGTTATATGCATGTGAAACATGAACAATAAGCAGTTAAGGTTAGGAACGTCTCATGGCAGTAAAGACACGATTCCTGAGAAAAATGCAAAGAATACCAGAGACTGACAGACAAACGAATGAGAAAGTTCTAGAAGAAGCAACTGAAAATCTTAAAATTTATTAGAAAAATCAGATATCGGCAGTCTAGATTTTTTGGGTACGTTATCATGAGAAATAAACTGGATAACTTCGTGATAACTAGCAACATTTATGGGAAAAGAATACGGGGAAGGCAGCGTGGTACAAATCTGGATGTCTTGACCACATGCACTAACGAGACAAGACAACAGACCTGATCCAAGACTCTGGTAATCTCAGAGATGGCAGACTATGGCCGCCCACGCTTATCGGCATGGTACATGATGATGATGCGGTATAGACGAGGCTGTTCCGGATATGTATTCCGTGTTTTAAAAAGTCCCTAGTTTTGGAATCTGGTAAAGATCACATTGACTGCACTGAGATATCTTTATAAGTGTTTCCGTCTCCACCGGTCTGCTTCCAAATCGTCTGCAGCTGATTTCGAACCCTCTACTCGGTGTGTTGCGGAGTTATGACACGCGTTCACTGCCCATTGACCACAGCACCAACAAGTACAAAGTAAATGATATTACACGCCTCGAGATTACTGTCAATATGGTGCTGCCTCCATATCTATATATATAAAACAAAGTGTATGTATGTAAATATATATGTATGTATGTAAATATGTATGTCCTTTATTTTTTCGCTAACGGCCCATCCGATTGAGATGAAATTTTCTACACGCCTTCCTTTCATTCCAGAGCTGTCAACTGTCGTATTTTTTTTTCTTCTTCCTCCTCCTCCCTCCTCCCTCTCCCAAAATACGTACGTAAATATATGATGATGATGATGAAAGAATCCCCGAACCAAAACGCTAGGGAAAGCGAAGAAAATGACGTGACTACACAGAATCGTCACACGGCAATCATCATCATCATCAAGTGCCGTGCCGGCTGGCGTAGGCGTTCATGGCTCTCCGTAGATCTCGGTCTTTGGTTTTCTGGATCAACTCTGCTGCTGATATTCCTCCTTGCCACGGCAATATAAATAACAATTAATCTCTTTATGTGTAAGGAAGTTATCTACAGTCATGTAGAAGGGAAGAACAATCAATGGAAGGACCGAAATCACAGAACCTAGACGAGTATGAATTCGGAATGGCAAACTCCCTCCTCCTCTCTTCTCCTCCTCCCTCTACCTCCTCCCTCTACCTCCTCCCTCCACCCTCCTCCTCCCTCTACCTCCTCCCCCTCCTCCTCCCTCCTCCCTCTCCCTCCTCTTTCTCTCCCTTCCTCCTCCATCCTCCTCCCTCCTACTCCTTCCTCCTTCTCCCTCCGCCTCCTCCCTCCTTCTCCTCCCTCCTCTTCCCTCTCTCTCCTCCTCCCTCCTCCTGCCTCCTTCTCCCTCATCCTCCTCCCTCATCCTCCCCCTCCTCCTCCTTCTCACTCCTTCTCCCTCTTCCTCCTCCATCCTACTCCCTCCTCCTCCTTTCTCCTCCTCTCTCCTCCTCCTCCCTCTACCTCCTCATCCTCCCTCTACCTCCTCCCTCCACCCTCCTCCTCCTCCCTTCTCCTCCTCTTCCTCCTCCCTTTCCTTCCTCCTCCTCCCTCTACCTCCTAATCCTCCCTCTACCTCCTTCCTCCACCCTCCTCCTCCTCCTCTTCCACCTCCCTTTCCTTCCTCCCCTCCTCATTCTCCTTCCTCTCCCTCCTCCTCCTCCCTCCTCCTCCTCTTCCTCCTCCCTTTCCTTCCTCCTCCTCCTCCCTCTACCTCCTCCTCCCTCTACCTCCTTCCTCCTCCCTCCTCCTCTCCCCTCCTCCTCCCTCCTTCCCCTCCTCCCTCCTCCTCCTCCCTTCTTCTCCTCCTCTCCCTTCTCCTCCTCCTACCCTCTTCCTCTTCCCCTCCTCCCTCTCCCTCCTCCATCCTCATCCTCCCTCTTCCTCCTCCTCCTCCCCTCCTCCTCCCTCTTCCTCCCTCCTCCTCCCTCTTCCTCCTCCTCTCTCCTCCTCCCTCTACCTCCTCCCTCCTCCTCTCCCCTCCTCCTCCTACCCTCTTCCTCTTCCCCTCCCCCCTCTCCCTCCTCTTCCTCCTCCATCCTCCTCCTCTCTCTTCCTCTTCCTCCTCCCTCTACTCCTCCTCCCTCCTCTTCCCTCTTCCTCCTCCTCATACCTCCTACCTCCTCCTCCTCCTCTCTCCTCCTCCCTCCTCCTCCTCTCTACCTCCTGCCTCCTCTTCCCTCCTCCACATCCCTCCTCCTCCCTTTCCTCCTCCTCCCTCCTCATCATTCCTCCTCCTCCTCCCTCCTTCTCCTCCCTCCTCATTCTACCTCTTCCTCCCTCCTCCTTCTCCCTCCACCTCCTCCTCTCTCCTCCTCCCTCTCCCTCCTCCCTCCTCCTCCCCCTCCTCCTGCGTTCTCCTCCTTCTCCCTCCTCCTCCTTCTCCCTCCTTCTCCCTCTTCCTCCTCCCTCCTACTCCCTCCTCCCTCCTCCTTCTCCCTCCTCCTAATACCTCCTCCTCCTCCCTCCTTCCTCCCCCTTCTCCTCCTTATCCTCTTTCCCCCTCCTCCTCCTAATCCCTCCTATTCCTCCCTACTCCTCCTCCTCCTCCCTCCTCCTTCTCTCTCCGCCTATCTCTTCCTCCCTCCTCCTCCCTCTTCATCCTCCTCCTACCTCCTCCCTCCTCCTCCTCTCTCCTCCTCCCTCCTCCCTTTTCCTCCCTCCTCCTCCTCCCTCTACCTCCTCCCTTCTCCTCCCTCCTTCCTCCACATCCCTCCTCCTACCTCTTCCTCCTCCTCCCTCCTCATCATTCCTCCTCTCCCTCCTCCTCATCCCCCCTCCTTCTCCCTCCTCCTTCTACCTCTTCCTCCCTCCTCCTTCTCCCTCCTCCTTCTCCCTCCACCTCCTCCCTCCTTCTCTCTCCTCCTCCTTCCTCCTCCTCCCTCTCCCTCCTCCCCATCCTCCTCCTGCGTTTTCCTCCTCCCTCCTCCTTCTCCCTATTCCTCCTCCCTCTTCCTCCTCCTCCCTTCTCCTCCCTCCTCCTCTCTCTTCCTCCTCCTTCCTCCTCCTTCCTCCTCCTTCCTCCTCCTCCTCCTCCCTCCTCCTCCCTCCTCCTCCTTCGCCTCTATCCCCCCTCCTCCTCCTAATCTCTCCTCCTCCCTCCTCCTCCCTCCTATTCCTCCCTACTCCTCCTCCTCCCTCCTCCTCCTCTCTCCGCCTATCTCTTCCTCCCTCCTCCTCCTCCCTCCTCCACCCTCTTCCTCCTCCCTCCTCCTACTCCTCCTTTTTCTTCTTCTTCTTCTGCTGCTGCTGCCGCCGCTCCATTTACCCAAGTTAATTGTTGGGGGAATATGTAAAGATCTTTCAATTGCTCTTTCTAATGCTTTTTGTAAGTTGGTCTTCGTTTATCTAAGGTTGTTCTAACCGCAACCAATAAATGATTAGACAGACAGACAGACAGACAGACAGACAGACAGACAGACAGACAGACAGACAGACAGACAGATAGTCGGGAACGGGAACTTATATGAATTAAATGAGATGCTCCCCATCAGGAGCTGGGCGAAGCCGGGCCGGGTCAGACAGACAGACAGTCAGACAGACAGACAGATAGACAGACAGACAGACAGATAGATAGTCGGGAACGGGAGCTTATATGACTACTTATATGAATTAAATGAGATGCTCCACATCAGGAGCTAGGCGATGCCGGGCAGGGTCAGACAGACAGACAGACAGACAGACAGACAGACAGACAGACAGACAGACAGACAGACAGACAGACAGACAGACAGACAGTCGGGAACGGGAGCTTATATGACTACTTATATGAATTAAATGAGATACTCCCCACTAGGGACTGGGCGAAGCCGGGCCGGGTCTGCTAGTTTCCTATAAATCAATCGGCGCTGGAGAGGTGATGTGGTCAGTATCACATCGGTCACCTGCAGTTGGAGAGACTTGCTGGTTCACATTTTAATCTGGTTCGACGAGATTACATTTACAATTCAGCCTTGATGAGAATTCGAACCCTTTACCACAAAGAGAACTGGTCACTCGCATCAGACGAAGATAGTTCACATTCTATGGACAACACATTACAAGAGGAGAGCTTGAGTGTGTCGTCACAAAGGGAAAGTGAGAGGGGGATGGAGTGTGTCTTCACAAAGAGAAAGTGAGAGGCGGATGGAGTGTGTCGTCACAAAGGGAAAGTGACAGGGGGATGGAGTGTGTCGTCACAAAGGGAAAGTGAGAGGGGGATGGAGTGTGTCGTCACAAAGGGAAAGTGAGAGGCGGATGGAGTGTGTCGTCACAAAGGGAAAGTGAGAGGCGGATGGAGTGTGTCGTCACAAAGGGAAAGTGAGAGGGGGATGGAGTGTGTCGTCACAAAGGGAAAGTGAGAGGCGGATGGAGTGTGTCGTCACAAATGGAAAGTGAGAGGGGGATGGAGTGTGTCGTCACAAATGGAAAGTGAGAGGGGGATGGAGTGTGTCGTCACAAAGGGAAAGTGAGAGGGGGATGGAGTGTGTCGTCACAAAGGGAAAGTGAGAGGGGGATGGAGTGTGTC
>JACEFZ010020876.1:265000-367500 GCA_014155875.1 Cepaea nemoralis | reverse complement strand
TATATTTTAACTTCCTGGCCTCTCTTTGACCTTCGTCAGTATAATTACGATATAGGGAGAGAAGAGCTCCGGTGACAAAAACACATCCTTGTCTCGTCCCTTCCTTTGGTCAGGTCAGTTGTCCAGTTTATTTCACATCTTACTTACTGCTAATTATCTGCAGTAAATATTCTTTATTATTATTCATAAAACTCTCCCATCAGTATTCATAGCTTCCAACATTGGGATTATTGTATCTTGATTCACGTTATCCAACAAGCTATCTGGGTAAGTGTTAAAATTTTAACTCGGGCTCCCAGGTCCACCCGGCCTACATGGTACCCGGACATGTCCTGGGAGATAACGGCCGGCAGCAAGACAATGACCACATCGCCCTTTGAGGGCCCATTTCTCTATAAATATATGGGGTTAGCATCATACACCGAATTATTATTTTGATTTCTTTTTATTTGATGTTTAAAGATCGCTATTCCTATCGCTATATAGTAGTAGTAGTAGTAGTAGTAGTAGTAGTAGTAGTAGTAGTAGTAGGTAGTAGTAGTAGTAGTAGTAGTAGTAGTAGTAGTAGTAGTAGTAGTAGCAGCAGCAGCAGCAGCAGTAGTAGTAGTAGTAGTAGTAGTAGTAGTAGTAGTAGTAGTAGGTAGTAGTAGTAGTAGTAGTAGTAGTAGTAGTAGTAGTAGTAGTAGTAGTAGTAGTAGTAGTAGTAAGTAGTAGTAGTAGTAGTAGTAGTAGTAGTAGTAGTAGTAGTAGTAGTAGGTAGTAGGAGTAGTAGTAGTAGTAGTAGTAGTAGTAGTAGTAGTAGTAGTAGTAGTAGCAGCAGCAGCAGCAGCAGCAGCAGCAGTAGTAGTAGTAGTAGTAGTAGTAGTAGTAGTAGTAGTAGTAGTAGCAGCAGCAGTAGAAGTAGTAGTAGTGGTAGTAGTCGTAGTAGTAGTAGCAGCAGCAGTAGTAGTAGTAGTAGTAGTAGTAGTAGTAGTAGTAGTAGTAGTAGTAGTAGTAGTAGTAGTAGTAGTAGTAGTTGTAGTAGTAGTAGTAGTAGTAGTCGTAGTAGCAGTCGTCGTAGTAGTAGTAGTAGTAGTAGTAGTAGTAGTAGCAGCAGCAGCAGTAGTAGTAGTAGTAGTAGTAGTAGTAGCAGTAGCAGTAGTAGTAGTAGTAGTAGTAGTAGTAGTAGTAGTAGTAGTAGTAGTAGTAGTAGTAGTAGTAGTAGTAGTAGTAGTAGTAGTTGTAGTAGTAGTAGTAGTAAAAGTAGTAGTAGTAGTAGTAGTAGTAGTAGTAGTAGTAGTAGTAGTAGTAGTAGTAGTAGTAGTAGTAGTAGTAGTAGTAGTAGTAGTAGTAGTAGTAGTAGTAGTAGTAGGTAGTTACAACAGCAGTTAGGAGGGTAAGTAGTCTCGAGGGATGGTGTCCGCCTCGAGTGCTGGGGGTCCGGGTTCAAGTGAGGGCCGGGATTTTTTCACGTGGACTTCTAGTAGCAAACTTTCCCCTGGTCTATGGGTAGAGATCGGAAGCCCGAGTGTATTGTTAGGCACTTAAAAAATCCCTTGGCAGTTGGAAATCGAAGAAGAGTAGCCTAACGGCGCTGCCCGGGCAAAATTTCCAGTTAAAAATCTATTCAAAGTATTTTAGGATCCTCGCCGGTGCTACGGAATTCGTGCACTGAGCTGAGATTCTCCGGGCTTAGGCTTGAGTTAGGAGTAGAACAGAGCACTTATGGGTTAGACTCATGTGTCGTGATGTTGAGCCGTCAAGTAGACTAGACTAGACTAGACTAGACTCTAGACTAGACTAGACTAGACTACAGCAGCAGTTGTTGTAATAGTAGTTGTATGTGTAGCAGTGATAGTAGTGATTGATTGATTGATTAATTTAGGAACCGACATCACAGCATTCGGGGCATTCCCATAAGCGCTCCGTCTAAATCTTCAGCAGCCAGCGAAGAGTTCCAACACTAATAGTACCAGTAGCAATCTGATTATATGTCCGTCTCGCTTTCCTCTGAGCGTTGATCGTCGGCCAGATTCCCTCGTCACCCCTCGCTGTCGCATTCTTGCCAGACCATGGTGATCCATTTGCTCCTCCGAGGTGTACACATGCTCCCACAATGTCGCAACCACATCTGCTTTGTCATACATCAATACTCCACCAAGTTTTGCCGAGCCAGCCAATCTGTCCGCCTGTTCATTTCCCAGCACACCAGCATTCCCCGGAGAAAAGATCCAGACGATGCTTGTCACCCGTGACTTATTATTATTTTATTCAGGAAAACAAAAATGTGATGGGCCTGTTTCAGGCCATATACCTTTATAAAAGAATGGATCTGGCTTCTCGGCCTTTTGGCTAAGATCACAGTGTAGTATCTGCACGTGATCTTACCAGGGCCACATGCAGAGACGAGCATCTGAATGACACACAAGGTCGTGGTACCTGATGTGGCGGCTGTGATCCTCACTTGGGAACCGCGTGCCCTTATATTATTATTTTTTTTAAATACAAAATTTAAAAAGAATCGATGCACTTTAAGTAATTCCAAACGGTAACCTTATTTCATATAAAACATTCAACATGTTTACACATTCGCTTCCGTCCATTTATTTAACTGAAGAATTTACGAGGATCCAAGTGTGTTATTCTAATCTAAAGGATTCTGTATTTTTTCTGTGGAATTTCAATTACCGAAAACATTACTTTATATGAATTGAAAAATCACTACATTTGTCGTTCCAGAATAATAAATAGCATGCAGTCAATACACAGATATTTAGGAAATCTTGCTGCAGTTGACATCTCGGGTCTTGCTGTATTTGCAAATGTAAAGGAAAACACACTATTAGTTAGTTAGTTAGTTTTTCCTCTTGGGCCATAGGGTACAAGTCGTGGCTCTCCATGTTTGTGTTTAGCGCTAACATTTAGAGCCAGAAATCTGATTCTGTAACAATGGCGAGTTTTATGATGGCGGATTGTCAAGCCGCCGATCAACCGACTTAAGTCAAGCTAGAAGAAAACACATCCCGCCATCTTGACCCAAGCCGGAAACTCTCAGATAAATACTTTTATATGTACATTGCAGATTTGAGTAGCCAACAAAAGAATATCAGGTCTTGACACATGTCTTTTTAGACAAACTTAAGAACATTGTGACAAGAAAATTACAGGAAAAACAAACAAGAGGTTAGTAGAAAAAGAAAAAGCTGAATGGGTTGGCATATTTTAACCTATCAATTAATAAGGTGTGTTTGTTATGTTCCTTCACTGTGATGTTTCTGTCCCGTTCCCATTATGCTCCATTCCTGTGCCAACAGTCCAGTCTCGGCAATCCAACAGCCCGCACAGGTACACTGTGCATAATGCCGCGCGCCAGAATGCCAACACAAAATTAATCCACGAAAACCACAGTTCATCGTCTATGGACTCGGCAGTCACCAGAAAGACCTCATTGACCCAGGTTTTTCACACGGTTCGGTCTTTTACCGCAGGGCGACCCGCCGAAAGTGTTCTTAACAGTGTAAAATAAGTAAACTAAAGTAACGGAAGTAAAAGGCCCTATACATGCTTCAGTCCCATTGGATATATGGTGCTTGGTCCATATTTGTATAGATCAGTGGTATCAACTGGTGGGGATATCCCCTCCCGGGGGGGGGGGGGGGGGGGAGAGAAGAATTAAGATTATTTCAAGCACGCGTTAATACAAGAACCGATTACTTGATATTGTTTTTCCCTTCTTACTTTATGGTTCTGTACGGCTCACTCTTCTGAAATTCATTTTATAACACAAGTAGACCCGCAAATAACATTTTATGTAGACGTCTAGACTTGTTTTAGTATGTGCTATTACATTTAGCTTCCATTATTGCGTGGACTTGTGGGGGGGGGGGGAGGAAGGGGGGTGTTATTGTGGAAATACGAAAGTGGGGGGGGGGGGGGGGATGACGTTCTGAAAATGTGAAGGAGGCACGGGCCAAAAAAGGTTGAGAACCACTGGTATAGACCAATCAGCACTCAATGAATGATGTGGTCAGTATGAGAATGGCCACCGTTGCTTACAGATGTTAACCTATGACAACCAGGCCCACAGGCGAACAAGTATTAGATTTCATAATTGCACAATGTGCTGAACCAAGAGGGTTTGATATGAACATCCCATGATACTGTTCATTTCTAAACAAGCTTAATCACCAAACTGCATAGTCTTTAGACTGGTTCAGTTTCCTAGGCATTCTTCAGTAATGGTGTTTTCTAGTGCTTATGACAGGTACCTGCCAACCTGAGCCACGAACATATTCTGTAGTCTACTCCTTTTTGTCTCTTGTTGAGTGTTATTGAAGCCACAGTTGAGTAGACCGGTTATCAATCTGCCTTATTATTAATTGATAATCACCTCGCCCTAAGGGGCTGAGTGGTATCGAGGTATGGTGTCCGTCCATCTCGAGTGCTGGAGGTCCCAGGATCAAGCCCCGGTGAGGGCCAGGAGTTTTTGACCCGGTGAGGGCAGGAGATTTTCACGTGGACTTCTAGCAACAAAATTTCCCCCTGGTCTCTGGGTAGTGAGATTGGACGCCCGTGTGTATTTTTGCGCACATAAAAAATCCCCTGGCAGTTGGAAATTGAAAGAGTAGCCTAGTGGCGTTGCCCGGGCAAAATTTCAAGTTAAAAATCTACCCAAAGTATTTCAAGATCCTCACCGGTGCTACGGAGTTCGTGCACTGAGCTGAGATTCTCTGGACTGGCTTGAGTTAGGAGTAGAACGGAGTACTTATGGGCTACACCTGTGTGCCGTGGTGATGTTCCGTCAACTAAACTAAACTGATAGTTCAATCTCTCTCCACAAAGTAATTAACTAGCTGCTGATTGAAAGCATCATGACACGCATTCCGTAATTTATGCGAAAACCCAAAGGTGTCACCACAAATAATGACTGCAATCAGAATAGCCAAATCCTAAAACAACCCCACTATATTCCTGGCATGAAGCACTCAATCTCTATATACACCCTGTTGAGGCTACACTGTTTCACAGGAAACTTCAAAATTCATCCAATCATGAACAAGTCTACAGAGAGATGACGTATAAAGATATAGAACATCGAGAAACTCGCTGTTTTTAGACTCTTACAACAAAAGTGGCATGCAGTAGTTTGATTTTGTTGGATTATTTATGAAAAGAGAGAGAGAGAAAAAAAGCAAACCTCAAGAGTTAAGAAACCCATGTTATGTTAGTAAATCCTATACGTCGGGCGAATCGAACGTGGTCAGCCTAATGAAAGTGAAACACATGTAGGCATCACATTAAAAGGCATAGATTTTCATATTTCTGAAGTAACAACCTAACTTCGTTGAGTATTTTCAAAGGAGATTTGCTGCTGTGAAACTTTCAGATCATGTGATGATAAATTGTCTTACTTATGAAATGATTTTATTCAGTTATAAACTATCGGTATTCTCTGACTTATTATTGCATGATTGAGTTCTACAGGAAACAAATAAAAACTAAACTAATTGCAGAAACTAAAGCCCTCAGTCAAGATTTTTGGGCATGTCATGAGGAAAAGTAAACAAGAAAATTTAGTGACAACTGTCATAAGGAAACAAGAAATCTTAGTGAGAACTGACATAGTTGATAATAAACAGCAAGAAGGCAGAGAGAGAAATACTTGGCTGACTTGACCATACAGCATAATGAAGATAAGAACACAGACCTGGTGACCATGTGAGAAGGTGAAACATGACATCCACAAAGGAGCAATGGTTACTGTTTAAAAAAAGTAACACCAGCATTTTTTGCTGTTGTTGATGTCTTGGCAACTTTACGTTCAGTAGTTTGCCACTGCTTTCTGAAGAACCGCCGCCCATACCATTGTGTAACAAATTAGCGCAACACTGTCTGCTGCAACGCAACACTGTCTGCTGCCAAATCACGCACAGCTGTGTTTTGAACGCGGGATGGCAAACCTCGTCCATAAAACCCTTCGCCACGGAGTTTAGCATGATTACTGTACTGGTCTGGCAAATTGTCTCGCTACTAAACTATGAGAGCTATAAAGGAGCATGATTACTGTACTCATCTGGAAAATTGTCTCAATACTAAACTATTGACATCTGGCAAAGTTTTGAACTATTTTTTGGGGATTAAGATAAGCTATAACTTTTAACTGCACACAACTCAATTTCCTCTCATGCATTATGCAAGAGAATCTCAGCAGCACAGCACACAACCATGGTAGGTTTGCTGCGAGGATCAAAATATAGGTCAGAATCACACATTATAAATTACATAATCTTTTAATATTAGGTAAGTTTTCTTATTTTTAAATTCAGTCTGGGCTGTGGCAACTTCTACCGGCTCTTGTAGATATAAAACTATAAAGGGATTTGTATATGTCACTTACAAATACAATAATTGAACAGGTTTGTTTGCTTGGGTTGAGAAAGGCTAGATGAAGTAGATGTTTGATCCACTGCTCATAGATGGGAGTGTACACCCCATAAAGCCATGCCATGAATGCACTAGTTACAGGCAAACTATCATACCCTTACTTAAGCCACTCTTGACAAGTTTTGTCAAGATCTAATGTGACAAAATCTCACGGGACGCATTAATTAGTGTGTCACTTTGGCTTGACCTATGGTCGCCGTCCAATCCATTACAGTATTATTGTTTCACTCCGGTTTGGAAGAAGTATACTTATGCAGTTACGCAGTTGTAGGTAAAACCACTTCATATAATAAACCCTTTCTATCTCAAGTATCTGTTATCTAAACATTTCAGTCCACCTAAATAAGTTGGTAAAGAATTAAACACCATGAAGTGGCCGAGATAAAATATATGATGATATGCATGATACAGATAAGACATGCCATAAGCCAATGTACTATGCATATCTAGACATGTGGATGTTAGGTTCGTCTCACCAGCTCGCATAATAAAATATATATCTATAATAAGTGAGTGTATGATGCTGATTGATTTTTGATTTATTCCCCTCCCCTTTAGACCCATCTATAGTTTTTTAGCTTTTAAAACTATTGAACGCTAATTAACTCTTAATCGTTACAGTAATTAACACTCAGAGAAAGATTATATACCAAACACACACACTCCCTCTCTCTCTCTCTCTCTCTCTCTCTCTCTCTCTCTCTCTCTCTCTCTCTCTCTCTCTCTCTCTCTCTCTTTCTCTCTCTCTCTCTCTCAGAGATAACATTCATTGGAAACAATGGTACATTTTCTGCTAATTATCATTTGTTATCTTACCTGTCTACCTAACCGGTCTCTGTGGCTAAGGGCTTGCGAACGCGGTTTGTGAGCCCGTATACCCGGGTTCGAAACACCGCGGTGCTGTTTTTTCGAAAAAGGTATAGGGGCCGGTCGTTCAGAAAGCAATGGCAAACTACTGAACGTAACACTTGCCTAGTACATCAACAGCAGCTGAAAATGCTGGTGTTGACTGCAACGTTCCGAAAGGGATACGCAACAAAATCTTACCTGATGACGGGGTCTGCCAACGATGGATGGGAAGACGGCTCTTGGAGCATCATCTCCAGCGAAACCAGCTCCATTGTCTACAACAAGAGCAGCAACATCGTCGTCACACATGATGATAGTTTGTTCGTGAAAGTAACAATCTTAAAGTAGAAGAGCTGCTTCTCTCAGATCTCCAGAAATCAGGGTGAATACGGCAACAGAAGACGCTGGTTAATATATCCAATTCGGAAATATAAAGCGTGACTAAACTGGCATGACCTTATATGGAGTCAGTTTACAACAGTTTCCACGAAATCGCCTGGAGAATGTGTCAATATATAGAAGTGCCAGGCATAGAAGGGGACAGAACTTGGTTGGGGCCTATTGGGTGATTTTTCGATCGGTGCTATCTGCGATTTACATTTCAGAACAGCCTTTGTCCCGTCAGGCATTAAATTATCCCACACGATCCTAGTTGTTAATTTAACTCATTCTGTCCCACACAACTTTGTTTCAATCAATAACTGCCTGGAGTGTACAGACTGCATTTTGTTGTCTTTCTAGCTTGCAAATTGCACGAATATGTTCTAGCCTATACAGTTTTAAAGTGACATTAGATGTTCATGACGAAGGCTTGTAATTGTGTTCTGATAAAGGTTACCTATTCTGCTTCTCATATTCCTTCATTAACTCCTTGTTGTTGTATATCAATCAAGCATGTGTATACAGTGTTGTATTTACACCTAAAATGGGGTGGTAACCCCCGGTTTTTTACTATATAAAAAGTCTACCACCGCATAGAAAACATTACCACGTGTGCAGGGGTAGGCCGATGTAAGGGAATAGGCCCCTACTCCGGACATTATCCTTTGCCCCGGAGAGGAGGGCCATCAAAATTCACATCGAAATTAGAATAGTGATGGTCAAATGGGGCCTTTGGATAGACCAAAAGGAGTATTTTTTTTTTTTTTTTTAAACTTTTATTGAGAGTTAAGATCGCCTGAGCATATTCAATGTTAGGAAAAATGACTGAAGCTAGATTATGGTTATTAATTATATATATGGTATATTGCCACAATTAATAAACACGTAATAACATATAGACAGTGATTAGTTCTAGAGAATATAAGACTAGAGACCAGTCTCAATTGTATACATTCAAATAAAATAATATAATCAGCTAATTTTGCAAGTTAATCGTATATCTGTCGGTATGCGTGGATGGTGACAAGTATGCTTTAGTTTGCAGTAATCTCACAAAAGCGATAAAAATGCATCAGCGACTCAAGTATGTCATGCGAATCAAGCTCCGGACATGTCTCTAGCTCTAACAAATTAGCATATTATCACAGAATAACGTTCAGACATTAGCAAGATACTTTAGGTCAATCCCAGACGCAATACACACCTGTGACGATAAATAGAGATCATGCGTGGCAAGCCCCGTTCATGTCATGCGAATCAAGTTCCGGACACGTCTCTAGCTCTAAAAATTAGCACACAATTACAGAATACCATTCAGACATTAGCAAGATACTTTAGGTCAATCCCAGACGCAATACAAACCTGTGACGATAAATCGAAATCATGTGATGCATGCCCCGTACATGTCATGCGAATCAAGCTCCGGGCATGTCTTTAGCTCTAAGAATTAGCGCACTATCACAGAATAACACTCAGACATTAACATGATACTTTAGGTCAATCCCAGACGCAATATAAAACTGTGACGATAAATCGAAATCATGCGAGGCAAGCCCCGGAACGAGTGTATAGCACAACCTAGCAGGTGTTTAATTCTACATACGAACACAACAAACTGTCCCATCTCGACCTTAGGCGACTCATGTAACATGATATGGCAGGTATCCTTTGCCGTAAACAACAACTTTATACGTCTCAAATCGCGCATCGACACTTTCATTACCTCTCTATGTGTCTACAAGGCCTTTATATCTGTCTCCAGAAACTCATTTTCAAGACCAAAACATGTTTTACAACTTGGCTGCTCAGTGTAATTGCTTCACCACCGACACCAATCGAGGAAGACATTCTTTTACCTAACAACTACTGACTCATACTTCAACGAGAGGCTAGTGCGTGATAGCAGATGTATAATTCTAGATACGAACACAACAAACTGTCCCAGCTCGACCTTAGGCGACTCATATAACATGATATGGCACGTGTCAGCTGGCCTAACCAGCGATGTTACACGTCTCAAATCGCGCATCGACACTTTCATAACCTCTCTATGTGTCTACACGGACTTTACATCTTTCTTCAGAAGCTCATCTCGGCCTTGGACGATTCATGTAACATGACATGTCACGTGTCAACTGTCCTAACCAGCGTCGTTATCATGTCTCGAATCACGCACTATGTACCTTGTAAATACACACTAGTATGCACTAAATAAAACCACATTAAACGGAAGACATGTATTTAAACAAAGCGGAAAGGGGCATCACATCGATATTACATGTAATATTTTATCCTTTTGATGGATGCAGCGTAAAGGTCGTCTCTTTTGCAAATTTGTGTCTGGCCTGTGAAGGGCCACATTATCCTTAATGAGAACTATCTTCCTTCCACTACCAAAAAGACCAGCCAACACACAAACACAAAATGGGTTCTTACAATACACAAATAAACTGTCTGACACAGATATGGACATACTAGACACAGAGCTTACATAAGCAGACATAACACTTGCACTCAATCAAATGCAAAAAGAGAAAACACCAGAACCAGATGGACTCACTGTAGAATTCTACCAATACTTCTTTCCTATCCTGAGCAATTTCTTTCTAAAGGTCTACCAAGAAGCTTTTCACAAACAAGAACTCCCAAACACTTGCAGCATGTCATGTATAAGACTCATACCTAAAGACAACACAGACAAAACACAGCTGAAAAACTGTAGACCCATCTCATTATGAAACAGACTACAAGATTCTAGCAAAATCACTTGCAAACAAAATAAAATACTTCATGCCATCACTCATCCACCCAGACCAACAGTGCAGTATTCAACACAGAAACATACACCAACATACACACTTCATTAGCGATTTCATCACATACACCCACCAGAAAGACTGTCAATCCTCCCTCTATTCCTTAGACCAGGAGAAGGCCTTTGACAGAATTTCACACTCATACTTACACAAAACACTAGCACACTGTAACATAGGACAGTACTATAGACAGTGGATAGAAATATTGTATAAAAATCCTGAAAGTAAGGTACTAGCGAATCATTCACTCACTGCCAGTTTCAGGATTACAAGATCTGTCAGACAAGGGTGTCAACTATCACCAATCCTATATGTACTCACACTAGAATTACTCATAGAAGCAATTAGACAGGACACTGACATTAAAGGTAGATTTATACAAGGGTTTGTGGGGGGGGGGGGGGGGAATTAATCGCTTATGCAGATGACACGGCTTTCTTCCCTACAACCAACACTTCCATAACGAACATACTTCACACCTTCAGACAGTTTGGTGAAGTAAGTGGGGCTAAAATAAACATACAGAAGTCTACAATAATGGATCCGGGAGAAGTGATGCCTGGAGTGTGAAAGTTTTTATATTAAACGTTTTGGTTTGGATCGGAGCAAGTGATTACTCAACCATCATCGTCAAAAGGTAACATGAAGGCAATTACACCATGCCAAGAATATAATATTTTCACGTGTGTATGAATGTATACGTTGTATTAGCAAATGTAAAAAGAAACTGGTTTTGTACATAATAAACTCCAAATAAAAATCGTATAAATCTGTGAAGTGCTAACGCACTAATGTAAAAAAAAAAGGGGGGGGGGGGCGGTGGGTAACATAAAATTATTGCTAACGTAGGTACAAGAAGAGTTGAAAATGAGAGACACGTTTTAGGATAATTTTGATTGGGAAATAGAAATGATGCAGGTGACAAATTAATTTAATTGTGCACAGAAAATAAGTTAAAGATAGCCAACACACTTTTTAAACAACACCCAAGAAGACTCTTCACATGAACGTCCCCGGACAGTATTACAAAAATCAGATAGATTATATTTTAATACAAAGGAGACGGAGATCAAGCATAACATCTGCAAAAACCATACGAAGTGCACACTGTGATACAGATCATCAGTTATTAGAAGCAAGTCTGAAATTAAAACTCAAAAAGCTTACCCGAGGACCAAGGCCACTTAGTTTTGTTCTCACAAAAATACCAGATGCATACACCGTAGAAGTAAGGAATCGTTTTGGGGTCTTAATGTCTGTACAAGAGGAAATGACACCTGATGAACTGGCAGTACTAGAGATATCTAAATAACTGCAGCCAAAGATTTAATTTCCTTCAATAAAAAGGCAACTTAAGCCATTCAGACACGTTAGAAATAATAAATCAACAAAGGGAACTAAAAAAGAAAGGAGGTGAATCCGATAACAGCAGGATGAAGTATAAATCTTTAACTCGAGAAATAAAAAAGAACACAAGAAAGGACAAACATCAATATATGCAAGATTGCTGTGCCAGAATAGAGCAATATCATAAGACTGGAATAGATTCCGGAATGTTCAAAGAAATGAAGTTATTGGCAAGAAATGTTCAACCTCAGTTGAATGTTATCTGTGACAAGATGGGAAATGCCTTAACAGAATCTAGACAAATTCTAGAAAGATGGCAGGAGTACTGCGAGTGACAGTGAGGATATGAGTGACAGTGAGGATATGAATGAGATACATGAGCCAATGGCAGCAGAGACAGAACCTGAACCCTCATTAGATGAAAATGCATGGGCAATAAAGAACCTGATTATTTGGTTGTTTCGGGATTTGACATTTAAATATTGAGCACAACCCACTACTGGCAACGCCGATCGCATTCCGGCACGAACCTAAGGCCTATCCACGTCATAGAAGCACTATACTCGAGTTTCGCCCTCATTTGTGCTCGTCAGTAGTGCATATCCCTGACCGGATCCGGAAACAAGCCCCGGATCACGCGTGTGAAGCGGGTGTGTAACCACGCAGCACACACTGGACACGCCAAATTATCACACCGGAATACACAACGCTACCCATCGCCAGGCTATGCTCAAGATTGCCCAATCGCCGCGACTGACGTCCGTCAATCGATGTGGACCCGAACGATCAGGACTTCTCACTGGCAAGGAACACCAGGCCTCCTAAATCCAGGGATATGCACTACTGACGAGCACAAATGAGGGCGAAACTCGAGTATAGTGCTTCTATGACGTGGATAGGCCTTAGGTTCGTGCCGGAATGCGATCGGCGTTGCCAGTAGTGGGTTGTGCTCAATAGTTAAATGTCAAATCCCGAAACAACCAAATAATCACCACATCGATTGACGGACGTCAGTCGCGGCGATTGGGCAATCTTGAGCATAGCCTGCGATGGGTAGCGTTGTGGTATTCCGGTGTGATAATTTGGCGTGTCCAGTGTGTGCTGCGTGGTTACACACCCGCTTTACACGCGTGATCCGGGGCTTGTTTCCGGATCCGGTCAGGGATATGCACTACTGACGAGCACAAATGAGGGCGAAACTCGAGTATAGTGCTTCCTATGACGTGGATAGGCCTTAGGTTCGTGCCGGAATGCGATCGGCGTTGCCAGTAGTGGGTTGTGCTCAATATTTAAATGTCAAATCCCGAAACAACCAAATAATCAATTTTATCATTGCTCACTGGATTTAGGAGGCCTGGTGTTCCTTGCCAGTGAGAAGTCCTGATCGTTCGGGTCCACATCGATTGACGGACGTCAGTCGCGGCGATTGGGCAATCTTGAGCATAGCCTGCGATGGGTAGCGTTGTGGTATTCCGGTGTGATAATTTGGCGTGTCCAGTGTGTGCTGCGTGGTTACACACCCGCTTCACACGCGTGATCCGGGGCTTGTTTCCGGATCCGGTCAGGGATATGCACTACTGACGAGCACAAATGAGGGCGAAACTCGAGTATAGTGCTTCTATGACGTGGATAGGCCTTAGGTTCGTGCCGGAATGCGATCGGCGTTGCCAGTAGTGGGTTGTGCTCAATATTTAAATAAAGAACCTGAAAAATGTTAAATCACCTGGATGTGATAAGATATAAGCTGAACTAATTAAAGTGGGATGAGAAGAAATCATACAATCTATCACGCAGTATGTAAAAAGATATGGAAATATGGTATATGGCAAAAGATTGGAAAAGAACTATATTCATTCCAATACCAAAAAAGGGCAACCTGAAATTGTGTACCAACTATAGAACGGTTGCCCAGATCAGTCGTGCAAGTAAAATTCTACTAAAAGACATAATGGGAAGACTTCGTAAGAAAATAGAAGAAGAAATTAACGTGGCTCAAGCTGGATTTAGACAAGGATGAGGAACACGAGATCACATTCTCAATGTGTTTAATAAAAGAGAAGTGCAGAGAATTTGATGTAAACATATTCTCATGTTTTGTGGATTATTCAAAGGCATCTTACTGTGTACAACATCAGAAACTGTGGGAAATCATGAGGAATATGAGCTTTCCACCACGTGTAATACAACTCATAAGAAAGCTCTATCTATAGTCTGTCCGGAAATTTATGCCGTCATTCAAGATCAATTATTTTGAAAACTGTCTGTTGCATCGTTATGAAATTTTTCCAGCCGTCTTATATTTACCCCCACCCAAGGAATATGTCTTTGATAGGTCCTAAAACAACTTAAATCATTGAAAGCGGCATCATTCCTTTGATGTTTTGCTTAACAACTAGTGATTTCTTGCTAAAAAAGTTATGTTTACGGTAATGAGGACCTGCAAATTCAGATGACAAACAAAGGCGTATCTGGATTCGTATGGGAGTGGGTGCAATCAAAGAAGTAGCTTACAATCGACAGAATCGGCTGCATTGCACCGGGTTTTTAATCCCATATGGCTCAGTTTCTTTCCGCAGCGCGGAAAGCGTCGCACAAAGCACGAACTCCGTAGCTCCAGCGACGACCCTTGGGAGTTTCCGAATAAAATGAATGACGCGGCCCGGACAGACAGACAGAAAGATAGGTAGGTAGGTAGGTAGGCAGAAAGATAGGTGGGTTGAATGGATGGAATTGCTGGCTGGACGGCGGGGATGGGTGGCGTCTAGTCGGTGGTCGGTCGGTCAGTGGTGGTGGTGGCCGTGCAGGCAGGTAGGCAGGCAGACAGACAGACAGACAGACAGATGATTAGATAGATAGATAGATAGATAGACTAGATAGATAGAATAGATGATAGATAGGATAGTAGATTTTTTTTTTTTTTTTATTTTTTTTAGGGATAGATAGATAGATATATAAGATAGATATCTGTACGTCGGTCGGTCGGTGAGGATGATTGGGCGGGGACGGTTCTCCGGACCTGGCAGACAGACAGACAGACAGACAGATAGATAGAAGATAGATAGATAGAGTAGATAGATAGATAGATATGATATGATAGATAGATAGATTGATTGATTGATTCCCGCCAGAAACAGGGCCTTGTCAGCAGTTTATTTATATAATCACGTTTCATGAAAGAACCACATTTGGAGACGCATCTGAATCTTCGCGCTGTTTATTTCAAAACGAAAATCACGTGAAAATTTTGAATAATGTGGGTCGAGTCTTGGTGAAACTGTAAAACTGTTAAAATCATGGACGTAATCTTTAAGTCATAATTAATATACCGTATATAAGCTAACTTTGAAATCTGCTGTAAAATCTCCAGAACAAAAATTTTTTTGTTGGGTGGACATAAAGATAAGGTTATATACTAAATCTCATCATTTTACCTCAGTTCGTTACTGAGATATTGAATTTTATATTGAGGCAACCAAAAAAAAACACACTATAGACCAACAAGCAGCGGTTAGAATAGATGGCGAGACATCAGATTCGTTTGACATCAAGCAAGGAGTCCTTCAGGGATGTGTGCTGTCCCCCTATTTGTTTAACCTGTACGCCGAAAATATAATGAGACATGTAAGAGATGATATAAATAGGGAGCTATATGATGCTCTAAATATCGGTGGTCTTGACATAACAGAGATTCGGTATGCTGATGATACAGTATTGCTATCCACAACACAGTCTGGTATAGAAAACCCAATAGCCTCAAACCAATTGAATAGTGAAAATCACAACTTATATCTTAACATAGCACAATCAAAGATAATGCATACAGATAAAACTATTATGGAGAAAGAAATATATGTTAACGAGGAAAAATTGGAGGTGGTGGAAAATTGTGAATATCTTGAGTCATTGATTACCAACAACGGTAACACAATGAAGTAAATTAAACAACGACTATCAATTGCTCTTCAAAGACTAAAACAACTGAATGAATTATTGAATGGGACAGACAGATCTACAAATATTAGATTTTTAATAGCATGCATCTTTCCCATTGCAACATACGCCTGTGAGACCTGGACACTTACTAAACAAGCTGCACAGTGCATAAATGCCTTTGAATACAAATATTATACATGAGTTCTAAGAATATCTTGGGTAAAGAAAAGAACAAATGCATTCATACTTCAAGAGCTTAATATTGAAGAAGGTTGGCTATTAAAGACGAGAAAACAAAGGAAATTGAAATATTTTCATCACTTGAAACGCCACGAAAGTTTGGAGAGAACAATAATGGAGGGGTATATACATGGGAAGAGAGGAAGAGGAAGGCCAAAAAGAAGATGGGTGCAGGATGTGGCGGATGATCTCCGGACACGGGACATCTTGCTTATGATCGATAGGTTTTCCAGAAGGTTGTTATGGGAGCGAGGTTCTGCAAAGGTCATACTACTGAATGAATGAATGAATATTAATCAATCATGTGCCATGCCGGAAAGCGTGGGCGGTCATGACTCGGCATTTCACTCGATCACCAGTGTCGTGGATCAGCTCAGTGTTCCTGTCTCGTCCATGCCAGGTGGCCAAGCCATCCAGGTATTTTCCTCTCGGTCTTCCTCTTGGTCTGTTCCCTTCGATCTTGCCAGTTGTCACCTAAGTTCTCCAATCCATTTCTTCTCATAACATGTCCAAAAATTTTGACTGTCTACGTCTAATTTCTCTAATCAGTTTACGATGTTCATTTGTCTCCTGTAGTACTTGGTCATTGGTTTTTCTGTCTGTCCATGGTATTCTTTGCATTTTCCTCAGAAACCACATTTCTGCAGCCATCAGATGCTTTTCAGCTTGACTGCTCATTGTCCAAGTTTCACATCCATACAAAAGAACAGGCTCTATGTATCCCCTCAACACTCTTTTTCTCGTTTCAATTGACATCTTTTTATTGGTCAGAATGTTTTTCATCTTACTAAATGCTACTTTCGCCATGCCGATTCTTGTTCTAACCTCTTTAAGGCATCTCCCATCAGATGTTATAACTGTTCCAAGATAATTGTACCGATTCACTTGTTGAAGAATATTTCCATTTAATTGAATATTACATTGTGGCACTTCTTCCTTCCTAGTGACGACCATATCCTGAGTCTTTTTACAATTTAATTCTAACCCCAGTTGCTCACTGTGTACAACAACCGCATCTACTAATTGTTGCAGGTCCTGCGCATTGTCTGCAATTAATACTGTATCATCTGCATATCTAATGTTATTGATGTTTCGTCCTCCAATGCTGATTCCATTTATATCCTCTACATTTCTGAAAATATTTTCACTGTATAGGGAAAAAAGATCTGGAGACATCACACATCCCTGCCTAACACCTCTCTTAATTGGCTGATACTGTCCCACTTCATTATCAATCCTTATTGCAGCTTGTTGTTTCCAATATATGTTTTTTATAAGTCTAATGTCTTTCCCATCAATTTGTAGATCTGCAAGCATATCCACCATGTTGACATGTCTAACTCTATCAAAAGCCTTTGTATAGTCAATAAAGCAAAGATGTATATCCTTGTTTACTTCTATAGCACGTTCAATAACTGTTCGCAGCATATACACAGCATTTACTGTACCCTTTCCTTCTACAAACCCACATTGTTCTTCCCCTATTTCAGGTTGTATCTTCTTCCTCACTCTTTGCATGATAATTCTTAGCAAAATCTTTGTGATGTGACTCATTATACTAATTGTTCTATGTTGATCACATTCCAAGGTTCCTGATTTCTTTGGGATTGCAATAAATACAGAGTTACATAATTCAGGAGGTATATCTCCAGTATCATATAATGTGTTCAGCAGTCTGGTGACTTGCTCTAGTCCAAATTCTTCTAAAGCTTTAATCATTTCTGTTGTGATGTTATCTGCACCGGTGGCCTTGCCAGCTTTCATATGCTTAAGAACATTTCGAACCTCCATCTCCAAAATTGGCGGTCCTTCATTATTAAATCTAATAGCATACTGTTCGTCTCTGTTATCATCATACAGGTGTTTCACATAATCTGTCCATACATGTAGAATCTGGTCTTTTTCTATTATGATTTTGCCATCTTTAGTTTTTAGACACCCTGTTGATGTACTTATTCTTTTATTAGTAAGTTCCTGAATTCTTTTGTGCACTAATATGGTACTTTGACTGTTGTGTTGGTTTTCAATTTCTAAGCACTTTTCCTCAAGCCATGATTCTTTTGCCTCCTTACATAATATTCTGACTTGTCTGTGAATTTCTTCATATTTGACAGAATTAGTTTTGTTGAGTCTTCTTGTTTCCATGAGGTGTAAAATTTCTTCAGTCATCCATTTCTTACGACCCACCTTCTTTAATTTTGGAATAGTTGTTTCTGCAGCCAATCTGATTGAATTCTTTAACATTTCCCATAGATCATTCACATCCTGGAATAATATCTCTAGATCAGACAATATATCAAATATGTTCTGTACTTCTATGTTGAATTTGTTTTGTATTTCTTTGAATGAATATAGACTGTTCAAAATGTGACATAGAAATAGAAAGGAACATTCTTTATCATGTGGATCATTATAAATTCCTAGGTACATTTATAACATCAGATGTAACATTTACAACATAGATTAAGAGCAGAATTTTTTATCCGAATATACTTGACAGGACATTGCAGTCAACACCAGTATTTTCCATCTGCTGTTTATGTCTTGGCCAGATTACGCTCAGTAGTTTGCCATTGCTTTCTGAACGACTGGCTCACATACCCCCGTAAGTAACCAAGGCGACGCGATCCGCTACCGAATCTGGTGCAGCTGCGTTACCCACGAGAATATACGGGATTACGGAGAACACCGTTAACCCCTAGGCTAGGGATACCGACAAGAGCAGAATAGGTCAGGCCAAAAACAGCATTTCAGAAAATGAAGAGTATCTTATACATTAAGTCATAATCATCGAATGTAAGAAAGAGAGTGCTAAAATGGTATATAGAACCAGTTTTGCTGTATGGCAGTGAACCTTGCAATGTAAATGAACGAATTAGGAAGAACTTAGAAGCAACAGAGATGTGGTTTTTTAGACGAATGTTGCGAATTCCTTGGACTGCCAGAGTAAATAACAACGATTAACTGAAAGAGGGTAATGAAACTAGAACACTATATACACCAATAAGAAAGAGACAAACAGCTTTATTTGGTCATGTGATGAGAAGAGAGACATTGGAGAACATCGTGACAACTGGAAAGATCGAGGGGAAGAGAGGTAGAGGCAGACCAAGAAAAATGATGTTGGATGGATTGGATTGAGAAAATATTTCAGTAGAAATTCTTTCATACTCCAAGTATTCACATTCACACTTAGTTTTATTTAAACAAGTTTAACTGCATCACTGAATCTTTCATAATCCAAGTATTCTCATTCACTTTTGCTTTCTGAAAATGGTACATCTTGTGTGTACCTGCAACATTTTCCTTACATTAAACATGGCAACAAGCATCCCGTTTTACAAAGTAAAATGCACAACAGATATATATGGCTGTTTCCTTGAGCTCACACACGCGCGCGCGAGAGAGAGAGACAGACAGAGAGAGAGCGAGAGAGAGAGAGACAGACAGAGAGAGAGCGAGAGAGAGAGACAGACAGAGAGAGAGCGAGAGAGAGAGAGGAGAGAGAGAGAGAGAAAAAGAGAGAGAGAGGAGAGAGAGAGAGAGAGAGAGAGAGAGAGAGAGAGAGAGAGAGAGAGAGAGATACTAACTTCATCACTGGCACAATGGTTTTATTTGGAGCGTGCTGGTAAACACGTTTAAATCACAGGGTGGATGCAAATTATTTCCAGGAGGGGATAAGTCAGGGAGAAAACCTATCTCCATGACTTATGCAGTGTGCATGCAAGAAACGTATTCTGCGAATCTAAATTAATCTTTCTTACTCCTGGGGGTGCCATCAACCTCACTGACAAGGCCTTGAATGATGTCTCCTCCCGTATCTTGAAGTCTGCCTGGAAGAAAGTTTGGCCATCTTGTGTACCAGAGAGAGAAGAGATTGACGGATTATAGGCAGACGCAGCAGCTGTAGTGGATGAGATTGTGTCCTTGGGCAAAAATAGGGGCCTGGAATTCGATAGCAACGACTTGGAGGAGCTGATTGAGGACCACAGTCTAGAGCTCTTTACAGATGACGTTGTGGATCTTCAGAATTAACAGCTAAAGACATTAAAGGAGGAGCAGTCGTCCGATGATGAGGAGCCAATGACCGTTTCAACTGCTAGGATTAAAGAAATTTGCAACAAGGGGGCAGACGTCGAAGTCTTCATTGGAAACCATCATCCAATCAAACTTGTTGCTAATAGGGCAGTACACCTGATGAATGATAACGCGATGGCCCACTTCAGAAAGATTCTCCAGCAAAGGAAGTGACAAATTTCCCTTCATAGTTTCTTGGTGCAGAACGATCTCCAGTCGGCTGCAAGGAAACAGCGACAAGAAACTACTGAAACTAATCATTCAGAAAAGCAAAGAAAGTGACAAATTTCTCATGATAGTTTTCTTGGCAAGAAAGATAGAATAATCCTTTTTTTTTTTTTTTAAATTTTACATTTAATTTATTTGCTTTCTTTCTTTCTCTGTATACTCTTTCGCTACCGTGATCCCATCTGTGGGCACGTTGTATTTCCTGAGATGGCAGTCCGCCGATTTAGTGCCACAAAATGATCAGTGGTTTATTTCACATATTTCTGCTCCGTTTCGGAATTTTAAGTTACAGTAAACTAAAAAGTCGTACAGCCGAAAGATCTCTACGCCATCTTGGTGCGTCAATGGTATTCTAATATTGGATTCTTGTGAATTTTCAGTTTTAAGGTAGTGTTAATTTGTTTGTTTTGGTTTTTCACAATGGAAACGCCCACCAGTATGCGTCCACGTAGAATGACTTCAGATCAAGCTAGATTATTATTCGAAACTGTTTTAAACAATAGTGATTCCGATAATAGTGATTCAGACAGCAGTTATATCTGTGAATCTAACATTTTAGCACGTGGTGATAAAGATATTACTAGTGGAACGTCGTCTTCAGCTGAGGTGTCTGATGAATTTCCGTCTGACAATGAATGTCAGGATGTCACAATCACTTCTCAGCGGAAAGGAAAGCAAACAGTACAAAATAAGAATAAAACTGGAGGAAAAAACTTGAATCTACAAGCTTCTGTACAGCGTGATGCACCTATCCCATCACCATCGACATGGCAAGATGTGTCAAAAGGAGAAACAAAACCGAAGTTTGAGTTTCGTCCTCGAAGATCTCACGTCAACTCTAAACTTTATCATCTGCAAACACCTATGGATTTTCTCAAAGTTTTTTTTGATGATGACATAGTGGATTGTTTAATTAAAAATGTAAACAAATATGCAGAAAAGATCTTGATGCAGAACACTCCTAAAAGAAAACATTCTAGTCTGTTATCCTGGACCCCACTCACGAAGCATGAATGGCTGAAGTTTACGTCTGTCATTATTGCTATGGGACTTGATCCAAGACCATCTATCAAAGACTATTGGTGTACAAGTGCACATTTATATACCCCTTGGTATGCCACTATGTTTCCCAGGAACAGATTTGAATCTATTTTTCACACCATGTTTCACGTATGTGAACCAGAAGCATCAGGTGAAAAAAAAATTGATCCTCTTGTTGACATGATCCTGAAGAGATTCCAGGAAGCATTTTACCCATTTGAAAATGTGTCCATTGATGAAATGATTATTGGATGGAAGGGCAGATTTCAGCACAGACAATACAATGCAACAAAACCTCACAAGTACCACATCAAAACATTTGGCCTTTGTGATTCTGCGACTGGCTATGTGGTGAATTTAAAAATTTACTATGGACGAAACACCGAATACAGTCCGGATGTAGATCCCACAACTGCTCATGCAGTGAAAGTGTTTGCCACACTACTGAATGTTCTCGGAGCTGGCCATCACATCTTTGCTGACAGATTCTACACTTCGAAAGCTCTGATTGATTATCTGCATTCCAACAATTTCAATTATACAGGGACACTGTAATTTTTGTCTGAAAAAAAAATACATGATTCAGAATCTGCGGCAAAACTTCTTTTCGGATGGTTGATTGGAAGCAATGGTGTTTATAGTTTAGAATAGTGTTGTTTTTTCAGTAAATTCAATTGGATTAGCAGTGATCAGGATATTGGATAACAACGCCCCCTCGGTAAGTACAATGTTTACATTATTTTTTACCTCTTTTTAACAAATTATGTTAGAAGTTATATTATTATTTTTATTTTATTTACAACATACAGCAAAAATTCTCCTACCAACATATTCCTTGTGCAATCCCCTTTATTTTGATATATAATACAACATTTCTGCTAAAATTTTAACCATTTTCATAACATTATTGCGACATACACCAATTTCCAGATTTCGGCCATTAGTTTTTTTCATTTTTGTGAAAAAGACATGGTTCAGAATATGCACCAAAACTTCCTTTTGGGTGATTTATATGAGCAATACTATTTATATTCTTGAAGACAAGTGGTGTTTGTTTGATTATTCAGTAAATTAAACATGATTAGCAGTATAGGAGTGTAGAAAACACATTCTAAGTGCAATGTTTACATTATTTTTACCTACTTTTGTCCAATTATTTTACAAATTATATTATTATTTTTATTTTATTTACAACCTAAAGCAAAAATTCTCCTACCAACATATTCCTTGTGCAATCCCCTTTATTTTGATATATAATACAACATTTCTGCTACAATTGTAACCATTTTCATAACTTTACTGTGACAGACCCCACCTTCAAGATTTCAGCCATTATTTTTTGTCATTATTTGTGAAAAATACATGGTTCAGAATATGCACCAAAACTTCCTTTTGGGTGATTTAAATGAACAATACTGTTTATATTCTTGAAGACAAGTGGTGTTTGTTTGATTATTCAGTAAATTAAACATGATTAGCAGTATAGGAGTGTAGAAAACACCTTATAAGTGCAGTTTTTAAAATAATTTTTACCTCTTTAATTTCAGTTGTTATTATTAAACCTCTCATTATTGTCATAATATTTGTAACCTATCAATTAATTATTAACACTGTCATGTTCCTTGTGCAATCCTCTTTAATTTGATATGTAATACAATAGATCTTCTACCATCTTAACCATTTTAAAAGCATTATTGTAACACACCCCTAGTTCCAATTTTCTGCCATAAATTTCTGTTTGGTCACAGCCCAGTTTTTGTTTGGTAGTGAAAGAGTTAATATGTGAAGAACACATATTCTTTTCGTTTTGTCATTTAAACGACCGGATGTTAACAAAAAAGAACGATTCTTTCATCTTGAAACGGAGTGTCTCTATTTCACTGATTTCAATGTTTCGGGTTACGAAAGTTTCGGGTTAGGAACCGAGTTCTGGAACGAATTAAGTTCGTACCCGAGGTACCACTGTATATTATTTTTGGTATGATTTATGTGTTAACTATTGTGCTTCTACCAAATATTGTTGCTCTTTTGTATTTATACCAATGTAGCATATCTGAGATCTGTTCTTTTAGTTTTAGCCCTGTCTCTTTGTGTGGTGTTCTGTGGTCACATGGAAATGTAATCCCATACAGTTTCATATTGTCTGTGTGTGTTAGGTCTGGAGGGAAATCAGACCGTTGTTTCCACTTTCCCAGGCCCATAAACTGTGATTTATGTATATTATTTTTGGTTCCACTGCTTTCCCCAAAGTGGGAAAAGATGCGCAGTATGTTTCAGATGGATGTGTTGCTTGTACCAAGTTCTTTATCTTCACCGGATTCTCCTGTTGGGGCATATATTTGAATAACGTTTATGCTAAAAGGTATACCGCTTAATTTAACTAGTAGAACTCTGTCTGACACAGCCCAATATCCTTGGACAGATTTCGATGTTTGCCGATCCAAGATAATTGCTACCCCTCTTTGTCGATCTTCTCCTCCAGAATAAATAATCTTAAAATCTGCATCTATCTTAATGCCTGCTCCTGTCCATCTCGTGTCGCACATCCTTAAAATATTAACTTTCTCTCTTTCCATTTATTGTTTGATGTTATCTAATTTTTCGTCGTCGTTTAACGTCCTAACATTCCATGTTGCTAATTGTAATGTCTCCGTCCTTGTCTTGCGATGATCTGTAGTTAGGCGAATCATAATGAACTAGGGCCGTTTAAGGAAGGTAGTTTGCCGTTGTTTTCCTTCCTTGGCAGTCAAGCTAAAAAAACACCTGATGGCTGTAGAAATGTGGATTATGAGGAGAATGCAAAGAATACAATGGACAGACAGACAAATCAATGACCAAGTACTACAGGAAACAAATGAAAATCGTAAATTGATTAGCGAAATTAGACGATTTTGTTTGTTTACATACCCTTTACAGGACATTGCTGTCAACATCAGCATCTTTCAGCTGATTGTTGATTTCTTGGCATGATTACTCTCAGTAGTTTGTCATTGCTTTTTAAGCGGCCGGCTCACATACCCCGTAAGTTACCAACGCGATTCGAACCACTGCTGATTCTCAACGTCGTCACAGTTACTTACGAGAGTATACGAAGATTACGGGGGAAAAGTCGCTAACCTCTAGGCCAGGAAGCCGGCGAAATTAGACGTAGACAGTCATAATTTTTTGGACATGTTATGAGAAGAAATGAATTGGAGAACTTGGTGACATCTGGCAAGATCGAAGGGAACAGACCAATGGGAAGACCGAGAAGTAAATACCTCAATGGCTTGGCCACGTGGCGTGGTCAAGACAGGAAAACTGAGCTGATCAACGACTCTGGTGATCGAGTGAAATGGCGAGTGATGACCGCCCACGCTTTCCGGCATGGCACATGATAGATGGCGTCATTGCACAAACAATTAGGAAATCTTGATGCATTTAACATCTGGAGTCTTGTTGTATTTGCAAATGTAAAGGAAAGCACATAATGCACCTTGTAAATACACACTGTTTGCACTAAATAAAACCACCTTAAATGGAAGACTTGTAATTTAAAACATCGGAAAGGGACATAACGTTATAACAGCCATTTCAAGGGACATTAATAATAGTAACATGAATATATTATGTAATTTAAATAATTGTAGTATTTAATTTAATCTTTTATAAAATTATCATAGAACTTAACAAAAATTATATGCATTATAAATAATGGTATACTGATTTTAAATTATCTTCACGGCTTGTGTACAATTTAAGGCTTTATTTTAGATCTTTGAAAATTTTATAAATTATTTGCCTATTTCACGTCGATATTAAATGACATTATTTTATCCCTGTTGTTGCATACCACTATCTGTCTTACTAAACAGATTTTTGCCCGGCCTATAAAAGGCCAATATCAGCCCGCCCCAATTAAATCCTTTGTACTTGTGATTAAGCCGGTCCACCTGGCCTACAGTTAACGTGTTTCTCCGTAATCCTGTATACCCATGTGAAGAACGTGACCTGCGCGAGAATTCGTAGCGGTTCTCGCCGCGTTGGTAACTTACGGTGTATGTGTGCCGGTCGCTCAGAAAGCAATGGCAAACTACTGGGTGTAATCTTGCCAAGAAATCAACAATCAGCTGAAAGATGCTGATGTTGACAGCGATGTCCTGTAAAGGTTATGTAGGGGAAAAAACGTGATTAAGTTGCCAAGTGTGTAACAGACTTCAATCTGTTCTCTCTCTCTCTCTCTCTCTCTCTCTCTCTCTCTCTCTCTCTCTCTCCCTCTCTCTCTCTCTCTCTCTCTCTCTCTCTCTCTCTCTCTCTCTCTCTCTCTCTCTCTCTCTCAAGCGTACATGGGATGCTTGCTGTGAGGTTTACTGTGAGGAAATTTGTAGATACATACAAGAATACCATATTTATACTATATATTTATACTATATTATTTTTTGTTTCAGTAAATAAAAGTGATTCTGCAATACTGATGACCTTGTTTACACAAAACTAAGTTGAATGAGAATGCCTGGAGTGTGAAAATGTTTCTGTTAAATGGTTTGGTATGCATGGGAACAAATGATTACTCAACCATCATCGTCAACAGGTATTATGTAGGTAGTTACACCATGCCAAGTATATAATGTTGTCACATGTCTATGAATGTATATGCTGTATTCGCAAATGTAAAAAGACATTGCTTTTATACATAATAAATCAACAAAATATAAACGGCCAACATTCCTTAATATTCATATCTTTTTTGAAGGGCTCGCGGTTCCCACAGGGGCCAGGGCCGCCCCATTAGGTCCCCACGTCCATGTGTGTCGGGTGATCATCCCGGCCCCTGGCAGGTTCAAGCGCAGGTACTACGCTTTGATCTTAGCCAGAATATTCATTGCTTGGGAATGTTTCATGACACTTTGGTCTCTCTCTCTCTCTCTCTCTCTCTCTCTCTCTCTCTCTCTCTCTCTCTCTCTCTCTCTCTCTCTCTCTCTCTCTCTCTCTCTCTCTCTCTCTCTCTCTCTCTCGTAGAAGACACACCAGGACAAATTATATCTCCACAGACATCACCAATTTCAGTGGGCTTTACTGCAAACACAGCTACTTAATGCCTGTCTTCTCATCACATAACCAAAGAAAACTGTTAGTTTTGTCTCATTGTTATTGGTGTATGGAATGTTCTAGTTGCAACATCCTCTTTCAGAGACCTGGAACCTCATGGGACGGCTCTTGCTCCTGAGGAATCCTGAAGTCCTAAAAACTGAGCACATTTTGTATATTCAGGACATTCAAACACAAATTGTCACAGCTATGTTCATTAGCAATGTGTAATTGTTCTCCCTTTACTTAACATATGATGCGCCCAATTATCGCTGCTTTTCAACATTATTATTATTATTAATTCATTCAGGAAATGAAACATGTGGTGATCCTGTTTCAGGCCATTTACTTTTATAAAAGAATGGATCTGGAATGCTCAGGCCTATTGGCTAAGATCAAAGTGTAGTATCTGCACTTGATCTTACCAAGACTACATGCAAAGCCGGTCATTTCCAAATGACATACGGAGACTTGGGACCTGATGGGGCGGCTCTGACCCCCCCCCCCCCCCCACAGCCTAATTTCTATAAGGGGAACAGAGAGGCCTTATTATTAAAAAATAAAACATCAAAAATAATCGATGCACTTTTTGCAATTCAATATGAAAACCTTATTTCATATAAAACATTCAACATCTTTACGCATTCACTTCCGTCCATCTATTGAACTGAAATATTTATGAGGGTCCAAGTGTGTTTTTCTAACCGTTAGAATCTAACGGATACTGTAAGTTTTTCCTTTGGAATTGCTATTACAGAAAAAACAAAACATTTATCTATATGAATTGAAACATTGCTACATTTGCCGTTCCCGAATAATAAATATTATGCAGTCATTACACAGACATTAGGGGAATCTTCCTGCATTTGACATCTTGGGTCTTGTGGTATTTGCAAATGTAAAGCAAAACACTAATGCACCTTGTAAATACACATTGTTTTGCACTAAATAAAACCATTATTAAAAGGAAGACATGCTAATTATAAAAACGGTAAGGGACATATCGATATAACAACCTGTTTCAAGGGACATTACTAAAAGTAATTGTGAATATATTATGTGATTTAAATAATTGTAGTATTTATGTTAATCTTTTGTAAAATTATCATAGAAGTTAACGAAAGTTATATACTGCATAGAAATTGGATAATGATTTTAAATTATCTTCACGGCTTTTGTACAAGTTAACGCTTGATTTTAGAATTATGACAGGTTTATAAATAATTTTCCTATTTCACGGTGATATTAAATGCCATATTTTATCCTTTTATTGGATGAATTTTCAAAGCATTGAATAGATTTTTTTATTTTTGTCCGGCCTGTAAATATTCTTAATGACAGCCATAGTGCATGTATCCAGAATATAGGCGAACAGAGGAGTAAAGTCCAGGTCGGTGGGAATTTCATTCGTCCGCGCCGGGCAACAACGCGGAGACAACAATGGTCGCGCTGCCGACTTGCCGCTTCCGACCATTTCCGATGGTGCGGATGACTGGGAACTGACCGTGGATTTAAAGGGCCGTGACAACCCCTGGGGTGATCCAAAAGTTTGACTTGCGACCTGACATCGTACTTCGCTCTTCGTCAGCCAGACAGTTAACGCTGATTGAGCTGACGGTCCCATACGAGTCCAATATATAGGAGCAGCACACGTACAAGATAGAGAAGTACGATGACATGGTCGCGAGTCTTAGGCTGGAAGGGTACACCGTCAGGCTATTCGCCGTAGAGGTAGGCGCCAGAGGTCTAGTCTGCCACTTCGTATATTACGTGCTAAAGCAAATGGGCATTAAAGCACTAGCCAGGCGGCCTTAATTCCTCAGGCTCATGACCTTTCCCCCCCCCTCCCCCACCTTGTCATACACCGTAAGGTACTATATTGGCAGTAAATGATAGTTTGACAGAAAATTTTAAAACAAATCGGTGCACTTTAGGCAATTCCATATGAAAACTTTATTTCATATAAAACATTCAACATTTTTACACATTGTCTCTTCCGTCCATCTATGGAACCGAAGACTTTACACGGATCTAAGTGTGTTATTCTAAAGTAGTGGTTCTCAACCTTTTTTGGCCGGTACCCTCCCTGGTCGAGGTGTTAGCAGCTTTCTCCGTAATCCCGAATACTCTCGTGGTTGACGTGAGTGCACGTGAATTGGAAGCGGTTCGAGTCGCACCAGTCACTTATGAGAATATGGAGCCGGTCGCTCAGAAAGTCGTGGCGTGCTGATGAGCGTAATCTAGCCTAGGAATCAACATACAGCTGAAAGATGCTGATGTTGACCGCAATATCCTGAAACAGGATGGAAACGCGGAAAAAGAAAGAAAGAAAGGGACATAACGATATAACAGTTATTTCAGGGACATTACTGAAAGTAACATAAAAATAGTATGTGATTTAAATAATTGTAGTATTTGTCTTAATCATTTATAAAACTATCATATAAGTTAATGAGAGGTTTATGCCGCATAAAGAATGGGATAATAAATTTCAAATATCTTCACAGCTTCTGTAAAGGTTAAGTCTTTATTCAAAATTTTTGAGAATGTTATAAATAATTTTTTCTATGGCACATCGATATTGCATGCAATATTTTATCATTTTAATGGATACTGTTATATTTTCTGTATTAAGAAACTTTTTGTCCAGCCTATAACAGGCCAAATATCCTTAAGAGAATTATGTTCATTTCTCTACCGAAAAGGACAACTTGAAATTTAGCACCAACTATAGACTGTTGTACTGGTCAGTCATGCAAGTAAAATTCTCCTAAACATCATAATAGGAAGACTTCGTAGGAAATGGAAGAAGAGATTAACGTGGTTCAAGCTGGATTTTTAAAAGAAAGAGGAATAAGAGGTCACAAACTCAACATGCGTTTAATAGTAGAGAAGTGTAGAGAATTTAATGTAAACCTGTTCTCCTGTTTTGTGGATTATTAAAAGGCATTTGACAGAGTCATCATCATCATATGCCATGCCGCTAAGTGTAGGCGGTCATGATTCGCCATCTCACTTGATCACCAGAGTCGTGGATCAGCTCAGTGTTTTTTTTCGACCATTCTAAGTGACCAAGCCATCCACGTATTTACTTCTCTGCCTTCCCCTTATTCTCTTCCCCTCGATCTTGCCAGTTGTCATCAAATTCTCTAATTTATTATTTGATCTGGCCATGGTCACCAGCAAAGGTAGACATCAGAATAACATACGGGAACTTGGAACCTCGTGGGGCGGCTCTTGCTCCTGGGGACTCCTGAGCCCTAATTATTACGCATTTTTTTTAATATGCAGGACATTCAAATACACATTTGCACAACTATGTTCATAAGCAATGTTTAATTGTTTACTTAACACATGATGCGTGCAATTATCGCTGATTTTCAACATTATTATTATAATTATTTAATTCAGGAAGTTAAGCATGTCAGAGACATGTTTCAGGCCATATACCTTTGTTACAGAATGGATCTGGCTTCTCGGTCTTTTGGCGAAGATCAAACTGTAGTATCTGCACTTGATCTTACCAGGGCCACATGCAGAGGCGGCCATCCGAATGACATATGGGGTCGTGGGACCTGATGGGGGATACTCTGACACACACCCCACCCCCACTCCCCTCAATATGGGGAACCGCGAGCCCTTATTATACAAAACACAAAACAAAAAATAATCGATGCACTTTTTGCATTTAATTATGAAAACCTTATCTTATATATAAAAGGCGATCTCCGTCTGTCTGTCTGTATGTCCATATGTCCTTTATGCGCTCGCGAACGGCCCATCCGATTGAGATAAAATTTTCTACACGTCTTCCTTTCATTCCAGCGCAGCACACTGTCATATTTTTTTAGTGTGAAATCGGCTGCTTACCCAATATTATTTCATTTTCATTTTTCATTATAATTTCATATATCTCAGGGGACTTAACTCTGTAAAAGTTATTTCAAGGGGCATAACTTTTCTGTATAACTTATAGTCATATTGTGGCTTCGTTTTCAAAGATTTATAAACTCTTTGTCCATAGTTATATACCGGCATATGAGTTATAATAAACAATGATACAATCTGTAAGGCATTTTCAAAGTTTTCATAAAAATAATGCATAATGCATAACATTGTAACTCATCTTTTTTTGCTTAAAGAATAAATAAATAATAGTTACCTTATCTCTATCAAGTTTGAAGATTTTATATTTCTTTACACTGTCGCCAACTCTAAGAAGACATGGAACAACTTCAGCCATTATTAAATCTACAGGCATATGCGTTATATTCCTCCTCCTCCTCCTCCTCTCCCCTCCTCCACCTCCTACCCTCTTCCTCTTCTCCTCCCCCTCCTCCCTCTCCCTCCTCCATCCTCCTCTTCTCTCTTTCTCCTCCTCCTCCCTCCTCCTCCCTCTTCCTCCTCCCAGCTCCTACTCCTCCTTTTTCTTCTTCTTCTGCTGCTGCTGCCGCTGCTCCATTTACCCAAGTTAATTGTTGGGGAAGATGTAAAGATCTTTCAAGTGCTCTGTCTAATGCTTTTTGTAAGTTGGTCTTCGTTTATCTAAGGTTGTTCTAACTGCAACCAATAAATGATTAGACAGACAGACAGACAGACAGACAGACAGACAGACAGACAGACAGACAGACAGACAGTCGGGAACGGGAACTTATATGACTACTTATATGAATTAAATGAGATGCTCCACACCAGGAGCTGGGCGATGCCAGGCCGGGTCAGACAGACAGACAGACAGACAGACAGACAGACAGACAGACAGACAGACAGACAGATAGTCGGTAACGGGAACGGGAACTTATATGACTACTTATATGAATTAAATGAGATGCTCCCCACCAAGGACTGGGCGAAGCCGGGCCGGGTCAGTCAGACAGACAGACAGACAGACAGACAGACAAACAGACAGACAGACAGACAGACAGACAGACAGACAGACAGACAGACAGACAGACAGTCGGTAACGGGAACGGAAACTTATATGACTACTTATATGAATTAAATGAGATGCCCCCCACCAAGGACTGGGCGATGCCGGGCCGGGTCAGACAGACAGACAGACAGACAGACAGTCGGTAACGAGAACGGGAACTTATATGACTACTTATATGAATTAAATGAGATGCTCCCCACCAAGGACTGGGCGAAGCCGGGCCGGGTCAGCTAGTTTCATATAAAACATTCACCACTTTTTCACATTAATTTCCGTCCATCTATTGAACTGAAGAATTTATGAGGGTCGTAGTGTGTTATTCTAAAGGATACTGTAAGTTTACCTTTGGAATTGTAATTACAGAAAACAACATTCATCTATACGAATTGAATCATCGCTACATTTGCTGTTCCAGAATAATAAAGAGAATGCAGTCATTAAACAGACATTTAGGAAATCTTGCTGAATGTGACATCTAGGGGTCTTGTTGTATTTGCAAATGTAAAGGAAAACACACATGCACTATTTTGCACTAAATAAAACCACATAAAACCGAAGACTTGTAATTTAAAAAAGTGGAAAGGGACATAACGATATAACAGCTTTTTCAAGGGGCATTACTAAAAGTAACACGAATATATTATGTGATCTAAATATTGATGGTAATCTTTTATAAAATTATCATAGAAAGTAACGAAAGTTATATGCAGCATGATGCATGCGATAATGATTTAAATTATTTTCACGGTTTATGTACAAATAAATGTTTCATTAAAGATTTTTGAGAATTTTATAAATAATTTCCTTATGTCACGTCGATATTAAATATATATTTTGTCCTATTATTGTATACCACTATTTAACTTTATGAACAGATGTGTTTGTCCGGCCTGTAAAATGCCAACATCAACCCGCCCCAAATAAATCCTGTGTACTTGTGATTAAGCGGCCACATGTGTAGCAGACTTCAATATGTTCTCTCTCTCTCTCTCTCTCTCTCTCTCTCTCTCTCTCTCTCTCTCTCTCTCTCTCTCTCTGACTCTTTCTCTCGCGTACGTGCTCAAGCAGCATGGGATATTTGCTGCGAGGTTTAATGTGAGGAAATTTGTAGATACATACAATAGTACCATTTTCAGTAAACAAAGGCGATTCAACAATACTGTTGACCTTGTTTACACGAAACTAAGTGTCAATGAGAATGCCCGGAGTGTGAAAGATTTTCTATTAAATGGATTGGTATGCATGGGAACAAATGATTGCTTAACCATCATCGTCAACAAATAATATGTAGGTAGTTACACCATGCCAAGTATATAATGTTGTCGCATGTGTTTGAATGTATATGCTGTATTCGCAAATGTAAAAAAGACATTGTTTTTATAATAATAAATCAACAAAATGTAAACGGCCAACATTCCTTAATATTCATATTGTTTTTGAAGGGCTCGCGGTTCCCACAGAGGTCAGGGTCGCCCCATTAGGCTACCACGTCCATGTGCGTCGGGTGATCATCCCGGCCCCTGGCAGGTTTACGCACAGGTACTACACTTTGATCTTAGCCAAAATATTCATTGCTTCGGAATGTTTCATGACACTTTGGTCTCTCTCTCTCTCTCTCTCTCTCTCTCTCTCTCTCTCTCTCTCTCTCTCTCTCTCTCTCTTTCTTTCTCTCTCTCTCTCTCTCTCTCTCTCTCTCTCTCTCTCTCTCTCTCTCTCTCTCTCTCTCGTAGAAGACACACCAGGACAAATTAGATCTCCACAGACATCACCGATTTCAGTGGGCTTCACTGTAAACACCGCTACTTAATGCCTGTCTTCTCATCACATAACCAAAGAAAACTGTTAGTTTTGTCTCAATGTTATTGTTGTATGTAATGTTCTAGTTGCAACATCCTCTTTCAGAGACCTGGAACCTCATGGGACGGCTCTTGCTCCTGGGGAATCCTGAGTCCTAAAAACTGAGCACATTTTCTATATTCAGGACATTCAAACACAAATTTTCACAGCTATGTTCATTAGCAATGTGTAATTGTTCTCCCTTTACTTAACATATGGTGCGTCCAATTTTCGCTGCTTTTCATCATTATTATTATTATTATTATTATTATTATTATTATTATTATTATTACTAATTCATTCAGGAAATGAAACATGTGGAGATCCTGTTTCAGGCCATATACCTTTATAAAAGAATGGATCTGGAATGCTCGGCCTATTGGCTAAGATCAACGTGTAGTATCTGCACTTGATCTTACCAAGACCACATGCAAAGGCGGTCATCCAAATGACATACAGGAACTTGGGACCTGATGGGGCGGCTCTGACCCCCCCCCCCCCCCCCCCTCAATATGGGGAACCGAGAGCCCTTATTATTAAAAAATAAAACATCAAAAATAATCGATGCACTTTTGCAATTCAATATGAAAACCTTATTTCATATAAAACATTCAACATCTTTACACATTCACTTCCGTCAGTCTATTGAACTGATATATATATGAGGGTCCAAGTGTGTTATTCTAACCGTTAGAATCTAACGGATACTGTAAGTTTTCCTTTGGAGTTGCAATACAGAAAAAAACAAAAACATTTATCTATATGAATTGAAACATTGCTACATTTGGCGTTCCTGAATAATAAATAGTATGCAGTCATTACACAGACATTAGGAAATCTTCCTGCATTTGACATCTGGGGTCTTGTGGTAATTGCAAATGTAAAGCAAAACACTAATGCACCTTGTAAATACACATTGTTTTGCACTAAATGAAACCATATTAAACGGAAGACATGCAATTTAAAAAAGCGGAAAGGGACAACACGATTTAACAGCTGTTTCAAGGGACATTACTAAAAGTAGCATGAATATATTATTTGATTTAAATAATTGTAGTATTTATTTTAATCGTTTATAAAATTATCATAGAAATTAACGAAAGTTGTAAACTCCATAAAGAATGGGATACTGATTTTAAATTATCTTCACCGTTTGTGTACAAGTTAAGGTTTTATTTTAGAATTTTGAGAACTTTATAAATAATTTGCCTATTTCACGTCGAAATTAAATGCTAAGTTTTATCCATTTAATGGATACACACTTTATCACTCTTGTAAAATATTATTTTTTTTTGTCCGGCCTGTAATAGGCCAAATATTCTTAATAACAGCCTTAGTGCATGTAGGTAGAACGCAGGCAAACAGAGGAGCCAGGACGAGGCCGGTGGAAATTTCATTCGTCCTTGCCGGTTAACAACGCAGAGACAACGATGGTCCGCTGCCGACTTGCCGCTTCCGACCAGTTTCCGATGGTGCGGATGACTGGGAACTGACCGTGGATTTAAAGGGTTGTGACAAACCCTGAGGTGATCCAAAAGTTTGACTTGCGACCTGACATTGTACTTCGCTCCTCGTCAGCCAAGCAGTTAACGCTGATTGAGCTGACAGTCCCATACGAGTCCAATATTGAGGAGCAGCACACGTACAAGATAGAGAAGTACGATGACATGGTCGCGAGTCTTAGACTGGAAGGAGACACCGTCAGGCTATTCGCCGTTGAGGTAGTCGCTAGAGGTCTAGTCTCCCTCTCCGTGTATGACGTGCTAAAGCAAATGGGCATTAAAGCACAAGCAAGAACTCGGGCACAAAAACAACTGTGTGAGGCAGCCGAAAAGGCCTCATGCTGGCTGTGGGATTGTGGGAACCTGAAGTGGGACGAGACACGAAACTAGTATGGTTAGAAGCGGTAACTGCAGAACACCTAACAATCTCTCAACTAAGAAAACGAACTTGCACCTGTCGTGTCAACTCTATAGCCTTTCCTACGAGCGAGGTTGGTGAATCTGAGTGCAATCAAATCATGCACATTTCGGCAGAAGTCCATCCTCCATAACAGAGCGGTAATCGTCCGAAAGTCGTACTCACCTGCAGAAGACCAAGAGGTGGGTCAAGAAACCACAAGGAAGAACCGGCTTCCTAGTAGAGTGCGGCGCCATAAATGGGGCACGAAGAAGGAACGTGGCAACGGAGACGTATGGAGGCGATAGAGGCCGTGGCTGGTGATAAAGCAGGCTCCCCACGACCAAAGGTGCCAAGGGGCACGCACAGGCTGCACAGACTCTCCTCTCTGAGGGAGGGGAGAATTGAGAATGGACATGTTAACAGTTAAGGGACAAGCACAACAAGGACAACGAAGGTGACCGAACGTCTCGCACGGCAGGGGAACGACGCCCGGAGTCATGACCCGAACTAGAGAGTGTTAAGGGTATAATGGACCGAAACACTTGAGGAGGAGGGTACACTTCTGACGATTAGAAGCCTCCCACCGTGTTTACTCCGCGGCGGAGTTTTTACCACTAATGAGAACCATCTACCCCTTCTGGCTCCAGCCCTCTTCTTTCTTTTCCTTCACTCCTCTCCCCTACCTCTTCTCCTCCGCTTCATTCTCTCCCCGCTGGCTGTTGTCGAAGGTATCGAGCACAAAGCACGTACTCCGTTGCTTCGGAAGACATGACGGACTGGCACAATGTAATAATAACACTGGATCGTGAGTGCAGAGAATGGGCAGCGGGCCGCACTGAGTTTGAAGTGCAACAGCTGATCCAGAGCAGCACACATCAAGGTGACATAGTCATCTACACCGATGGGTCAGTGGTGAGAAACAGACGTAGTGGTTGGGGCTTTATTGCAAAGGCATATTGAACGAGTCTTGAAAAGGGAGAGTCTGGCATATGAGACTACGACCTCCAGCATGAGAATGGAGGTGGAGGCAGTAACAGCGGCATTCTTGTGGCTAGAGGAGACTATTGCAACACACGTATTCGTTACGGATTAAAAGAGTATGCTTAGTAAGGTGGAGAAAGGAATATTGCGTGTGGAATGGCTCTCGTCGCTTCAGATGTCACAGATTGTGAGAATTGTATGGATATTTTGCACTGGCCATGCAGGGGTACGGGGGAATGAACAGGCTGATAGGCTAGCAGGAAATGCACCTCTTTTTGGTAGTTTGCCTATGGACAAAGAGGAGGTGGTCATGCACTTGTGGGACCAGGTGGAGAAGGCGGAGGAACAAATTGAGAACCTGTTTGTGGAAAGAATATGATTGCGGGGGATCGTCAGAATCTCAAAACTTAGAGGGAAGACCTGGAGAACTTTTAATCAGATAGCGGTGGAAACGATTAGCAGTATGACTCTTCGCTGGCTGTTTAACGAGGGGACGGAGCACGCGTGGGAGTGTCCTTAGTGCAGTGATGTCGGTTCTTAACTCAACTCAACTCAACTGAGAACCATCTTCATTAACTACCAAAAAGGGCAACTTGAAATTTAGCACCAACTATAGACTGTTGCCCTGGTCAATCATGCAAATAAAATTCAACTAACAATCATAATGGGAAGACGTTGTAAGAAATGGAAGAAGAGATTAACGTGGTTCCAGCTGGATTTAGACAAGGAAGAGGAATAAGAGAGCACATACTCAACATACGTTTAATAATAGAGAAGTGTAGAGAATTTAATGTAAACCTATTCTCATGTCTTGTGGATTATTCATAGGTATATGATTATGTACAACATCAGAAACTTTGTGAGATTATGAGGAATACGTGCTTTCCATCAAATGTAATACAACTCATAAAAATGCTTTATCTAGACCAACAAGCAGCGGTTAGAATAGATGGTGAGACTTCAGACTGGTTTGACATCCAGCAAAGAATCCGTCAGGGCTGTTTGCTTTCCCAATATTCGTTTAACCTGTACGCACAAAATATAATGAGAAATGTCAAAGATGATATAGCCAAGGAGCAATATGATGCCCTAAATATAGGTGGTCATAAAATACCAGAGATTCGATATGTTGATGATACGGTATTACTATCCACATCACATAATGATATAGAAAAACAAATAACCTCAGCCCAAAAGAATAGTGAAAATCACAATTTATATACGAGGGGAAGTCGAATAGTAAGTCACAAATGAATGTAGAAGAATAATTAAATATGATAACAACTTGAAACCAGTTTATTTTTACACATACATTGTCCCTTTATTTCTCAACATGATTTCCACCAACATTGATGCACTTATCCCATAATTTTATCAGTTTTCCCAAACAGGCTGCATAGAACTGCGTTTTGTAAACCATGTTTTCACTTCACATTCAACTTCGGCGTCATTCGCGAATTGCCTCCCGCAAAGGTGGATTTTCGGTGGACCAAAAAGGTGGAAATCGCTAGAGCTAAGTCGGGGCTGTAAGGTGGATGCTCCAGAACTTCCCACCTTAATTGGTTAATTGTCTCCTGAGTTAATCGAGCCGTTTGTGGTCTGGCATTGTCATGAAGAAGCAACACTCCTCTAGTCAGCAGTCCTGGATGTTTTCTTCGAATTGCATTATGAAGCATCGATAGCACTTCACAGTACGATTCACAATTCACATTGTCACCTTTCTTCTTGAAATTGGTTAAAAGCACTCCTTGACAATCCCAGAGAATACCATGAACCGACAGAAAAACCAATGAGCAAGTCCTTCTAGAAACAAATGAAGATCGTAAACTGATTAGAGACATTAGACGTAGACAGTCGAAATTGTTTTGGCATGTTATAAGAAGCAATGACTTGGAGAACTTGGTGACAAGTGGCAAGATCGAAGGTAAGAAGCCAAGGGGAAGACAGAGAAGTAAATACCTGGATAACTTGGCTACATGGCATGGTCGAGACAGGAACACGGAGCTGATACACGTCTCTGGTTATCGAGTGAGGTGGCAAAACATGATCGCCCACGCTTATCGGCATGGCACATGATGGATGGATGGACAATCCCAGAACACTGCCAGCATAACCTTCCCTGCTGATGGCGTAACCTTGAATTTTTGGACACAAGGCGAAGAAGGATGTTTCCATTGCATTGAAGCACGCTTTTATTCGGGTTGGTAGTGATGCACCCAGGATTCGTTCCCAGTAACAATCCTGTTCATCGTGTCTTTTCCTTCATCTTCGTATCGACAGAGATAATGCAAGGACAGGCCAAATAGGTTCATTTTGTGTTTCCCCTTCAATTGCCTGGGTACCCACCTTGAGTATACTTTCTTAAATTTCAATCGATCATTCATTATGATGTATGCCGAACCATGTGAGCACCCTATTTCAGATGCTACATAGACTATCGTTACTCGCCTGTCACCTCTAATCATCTCCTCCACGGATGCTTCTGTTGCAATCTCAACAGGACGACCAGATCGGATTTCATCAACAATTTTAGAGTGTCCTTGAAAACATTTGTCTACCCAGTTATACGCCGCTTTACGGGACAACCATTTGTCAGCATAAACAGGAAGCATTTCCTTATGAATGTCCTTTGCAGGCAGTCTTTTTGTCCACAAAAAATGCACAACAGCACGTTGCTCTTTGGTTTACACTCCGTAAGTACAGTCGCCATTTTGTTTATGCGCTGCGCATGCTCATGAGACACCTAGCACCACCTGACGAACGGGAATATAAAGTTCGATGTTGCAGTCACCTAATGACACCTGTAGAAAACACCAACTACATTTAACTGCCATCCCACAGAACTGTGTGACTTACTATTCGACTTCCCCTCGTATTAACACAACAAAAACAAAGATGATACATACAGATAACACATTATGGAGAAAGGAATATATCTTAATGAGAAAACATTGGAGGTGGTGGGAATTTACGAATATCTTGGGTCATTAATTGTCTCAACAATTGTGACACAATGGAAGAAATTAAAAGATGAACATCTATTGCGCTTCAAGAACTAAAACAACTAAATAAATTGTTGCTTGGGACAGACAGACCTACAAAAATTAGACTTTTAAGAGCATGCATGTTTCCCATTGCAACATACGCTTGTGAGACGTGGACACTTACTAAACAAGCTGAACAGCGCATAAATGCCTTTGAATATACATGTTATAGACGAGTTCTAAGAATATCTTGGATACAGAAAACAACAAACGCATTTATACTTCAAGAGTTGAATGTGGAAGAAGGTTGGCTACTAAAGACGATAAAACAAAGAACATTGAAATATTTTGGTCAATTGAAAGCCATTAAAATTTGGAGAGAACAATAACGGAGGGACATTTGCCCGGGAAGAGAGGAAGCGGAAGACAAAAGAGAAGATGGGTGCAGGATGTAGCGGATGATCTCCAAATGGGTGTATCGGACGCGGGACATCTTGTTTATGATCTAGATGTTTCCCGGAAGGTTACTATGGGAGCAAGGTTCTGCATGGGACATGCTAGTGAAGGAAAGAATGAATGAATTTAGCAATTTTGATTGTTACCCATTGAACCGCTGATTTAATCCAAGATGGCGGTGTAAACCACCTTCGCTTCGATTTGGAGATTTAATTATGTGTCTTGTGCTTGTTTCTTAACATCAATCTGTTCAAATAAGGATGAACCTACGACAGGTCCAGCAAACAGGTGGGGAATTTATTTATTCAAGTACTATTGCGAGATGAGATGCCCGAGGAGATCTGCCAACTTAACAATCCGAGACCGAGTAAGAAATGCTGTTATCAGACAGACAGACAGTGGGATCAAAATCTTGTGCCACATTTATTGAAAGACAGAAGATCAACTGGTTTGACCATGTCGTTAGAATGCAACACCATCAACTACAATCACTGGCCTTACATAAAAGATCATCTGCGACGAGACCAAGAGGACGTCCAAGAAGAAGATGGACGGAAGACGACAAAGACATTGTACAACCACACGGAATGACGCTATCCAGAGCCGCCCACAGGGCGCTGGAACGCAAATCCCCCCTACCCCATAACATTTGACAGCAGAAGTGGAAGATGATGATGATGATGATGATGATGATGATGATGATGATGACCCATGGCAGCCAAAGTCAGTCTTTGTTAGGTTTGCGCTCTTTCTCTCTCTCTCTCTCTCTCTCTCTCTCTCTCTCTCTCTCTCTCTCTCTCTCTCTCTCGCTCTCGCTCCTCTCTCTCTCTCTCTCTCTCTCGCTCCTTCCTCTCTCTCTCTCTCTCTCTCACTCTCTCTCTCTCTCTCTCTCTCTCTCTCTCTCTCTCTCTCTCTCTCTCTCTCTCTCTCTCTCTCTCCCGCTGTGTGTTCTTGGTACCCCTAGGAGTCAGAAAGATTAATTTAGATATGCAGAATACGTTTCTAGCGTAAACACTGCATAGGGCAAGTTACCTCCCTGACTTATCCCCTTCAGGAAATAATTATTTTCGTCCACCATATGACTTAAACGAGTTTACAAGCACACCTCAAATAAATCCATTGTGCCTGTGATAAAGTTACTACCCATTGCAGCTAACCTCAGTCTTTGTTCAGGTGTACTATCTCTCTCTCTCTCTCTCTCTCTCTCTCTCTCTCTCTCTCTCTCTCTCTCTCTCTCTCTCTCTATCTATCAATCTCTCTCTCTCTCTCTCTCTCTCTCTCTCTCTCTCTCTCTCTCTCTCTCTCTCTCTCTCTCTCTCTCTCACGTGTGCGCTCAAGCAAAAGCCATATATACCTATTGTGCAATTTACTTTGTAAAATGGGATGCTTGTTGCGTTGTTCAATGTATGGAAAATGTTGTAGGTTCATGCAAGATGTATCATTTTCAGAAAGCAAAAATAATTAGAATATTTGGAGTATGAAAGATTCAGTGTTACAGTTAAAACTTGTTGAAATAAAACTAAGTGTGAATGAGAATACTTGGAGTATGAAAGAATTTTTGCTGAAAGACTTTAGCATGCTTGAGAGAAAGTGATTACGCCACCACCATCATCAACAAGTAATGCGTAGGTAATTACACCATGCCATGAATGTAACATTATCATGTGTATATGAATGCATATGTAGTAATCTCAAATGTAAAAAACACACAAACACACACACACTCACACACACACACACACACACACACACACACACACACACACACAACACACCTTGTAAATACAAACTATTTTGTAAGAAACAAACGTTTATTTAAACAACAATCAGCACTTTGGATTGTTTCGCGGCATTTTGGCTAAGACCAAAGTGTAGTATCGGTTCTTGTATCACGACAAGGATTAAGGATACTGTGAGTTTTACTTTTGGAATTGCAAAGAAAAACCGAAAACAACAATATATGGATGTGAATTGAAACGTCGCTACATTTGCCGTTACAAAATAATAAATAGTATGCAGTCATTACAAAGACAGAAAGAGAATTTTTAGAGAATCTTGCAGCATTTGACGTCTGGAGTCTTGTGCTTTTGCAAATGTAAAGGAAAACACACAATACACCTTGTAAATACAAGCTGTTTTGCACTAAATAAAACCACATTAAACGGAAGACCTGTAATTAAAAAAGCGAAAAGGGACATAAAGATGCAGCAGTTATTTCAGGGACATTACTGAAAGTAACATGAATATATTATGTGATTTAAATAATTGTAGTATTTGTCTCAATCGTTTATAAATTTATCAGACAAGTAAGTTAATGACATGGTTATGACGCATAGAAAATGGGATTATAATTTTCAAATATCTTCACAGCTTCTGTAAAAATTTAAGGCTTTATTTACAATTTTTGAGAATGTTATAAACAATTTTTTTCAATGGACATCGATAGTGCATGTAATATTTTATCCATTTAGTGGATACTGTGTCATGCTGCATTATGGAAATTTTTGTCAAGCCTGTAAAAGGCTTACTATCCTTAAGAGAACTTTCTTCATTTCACTGCCAAAAAGAGCAACTTGAAATTATGCACCAACTATACACTGTTGCCCTGGTCAGTCATGCAAGTACGATTCTACTAAACATCATAATGGGAGACGTCATAACAAATGGAAGAAGATATTAAAGTGGTTCAAGCTGGATTTTAAAAAGGAAGAGGAACAAGACGGCACAAGCTCAACAAGCGTTTAATAATAGAGAAGTGTAGAGAATGCAATGTAAACCTATTCTCGTGTTTTGTGGATTATTCAAAGGCATTTGACTGTGTCATCATGATCAGCATGTGCCATACCGATAAGCGTGGGCAGTCATGATTCGCCATCTCACTTGATCACCAGAGTCATGGATCACCTCAGTGTTTTTGTCACGACCATTCCAAGTGACCAGGCCATCCACGTATTTACTTCTCTGCCTACCCCTTGTTCTCTTACCTTGATCTTGCCAGTTGTCGTCAAGTTCTCCAATTTATTTCTTCTCATAACGTGAGGAAAATTTTTTGACTATCTAGGTCTAATTAATCTAATCAGTGTATGATTTTCATTTGTTTCTTGTAGGATATGGTCTTTGTTTTTTCTGTCTGTCCATGGTATTCTTTACATTTTCTTGCTCATTGTCCACGCCTCACATCCATACAAAAGTACTGGTTCTATGTTTTCCTCAACATTCTTTTTCTCGTAGCAATTGACATCTTGTTATTGGTCAGTATGTTTTACATCTTGCAAAAGGCTACCTTCGCCGTGGCGATTCTTGTTCTAATCTCTTCAAGGCATCTGACATCAGATGTTACGATTGTTCCGAGATAATTGTACGGATTCACTTGTTTAAGAATATTCCCATTTACTTGTATATTACATTGTGGTATTTCCTTCTTCCTAGTGACGACCAAAATATGTGTCTTCTTACAATTTAATTATAACCCAAGTTGTTCACTGTGTACAACAACCGCATCTAATAAATGTTGCAGATCCTGCTCATTGTCTGCGATCAGAACTGTATCATCCGCATATCTAATGCTGTTAATGTTACGTCTCCCTATGATGATTCTATTCATAACTGCTACATGTCTGAAAATATTTTCACTGTACAGGGAGAAAAGATCTGGAGACATTACACATACCTGTCTTACGCCTATCTTAGTAGGTTGAAATTGACCTACTTCATTATCAAACTGTATGGCAGCTTGTTGTTTCCAATATATGTTTTTTTTTGTGTGTGTCCATGTCGAAGATCTTTCCCATACATTTGTAGATCTGCAAGCATCTTTATCATGTTAACATGTCTTACTTTGGCCAAAGCCTTTGTGTAGTCAATACAGCAGAGATGAAGGTCTTTGCTTACTTCTATAGAACATTTTATTAATCTTCTCAGCATATACGCATCATTTACTGTACCTTTGCCTTCTACATACCCGTATTGTTCTTCTCCTGTTTTGGGTTGTATTTGTCTTTCTAACCCTTTGCATGATAATTCTTAGCAAAATCTTCGTGATGTGGCTCACTGTACTAATAGTTCGATGTTGATCACATTCCAAGGCTCCTGATTTCTTTGGGATTGCAATAACTATAGAATTACACTATTATTTCGCATATCCTTTACAGGACATCGCTGTCAACATCAGCATCGTTCAGCTGATGGTTGATTTCTTGGCAAGATTACGCTCAGTAGTTTGCCAATGCTTTCTGAGCGGCCGGTTCACATACCCCATAAGTTACCAACGCGGCGAGAACCGCTACCGATTCTCGCGCAAGTTAGGTTCCCCAGAATTACATTATTCGGGAGGTATATCTCTAGTATTATGTATTGTGCTAAGCAGTCTGGTGACTTGATCTATTTCATATTCTTCTAAGGCATTTCTGTTGTGATGTTGTCTGAACAGGGGATATTGCCAGTTTTCAAATGGTTAAGAGCACTCTCAACCTCGATGTTCAAAATTGACGATTCTTCATTATTATTTCGAATATTATACTGTTCTTCTCTGATATCATCATAAAGGTTTTTCACATCATCTGGCCATACATGTAAAATCTGATATTTTTCTATTATGATATTTCCATCTTTTGTTTTTAAGCAGTGTCTCGATGTACGTGTTCTTTTATTTATATTGAAAGATATGAGTGTGCATGAGAGCAAATGATGACTATACCATGCCATGCATCTAATATTATCATGTGTATTTGAATGTATATGTTGTATTCGCAAATGTTTAAACACACACACACACACACACACACACACACACACACACGCACACACACACTTGTATATACAAACTGTTTTGTACGAAACAAACGTTTATTTATTTATTTACTAGCCGACCCGGCCCGGCTTCGCCCAGACCCTTGTGGGGAGCATCTCATTTAATTCATATAAGTAGTCATATAAGCTCCCGTTCCCGTTCCCGAGAGGAGGGAGGAGGGAGGAGGAGGAGTAGGGAGGAATAGGAGGGAGGGGGAGGGATTAGGAGGAGGAGGGAGGAGTAGGGAGGAGGAGGTAGGAGGAGGAGGAAGAGGGAGGAGGAGGGAGGAGGATGAGGGAGGAGGAAGAGAGAGGAGGAGGGAGGAGGAGGAGGGAGGAGGAGGAAGAGGGAGGAGGAGGGAGGAGGAGGGAGGAGGAGCGAGTAGGAGTTGGAGAAGGAGGGAGGAGGAAGAGGGAGGAGGAAGAGGGAGGAGGAGGGAGAAGGAGGAGGAGGAAGGAGGGAGGAGGAGAACGCAGGAGGAGGAGGAGGGAGAGGGAGGGAGAGGGAGAGGGAAGAGGAGGAAGAGGGGGAGGAGGGAGAGGGAGGAGGAGGGATGAGGAGCGAGTAGGAGGGGGAAGAGGAGGAAGAGGGAGGAGGAGGGAGAAGGAGGGAGAAGGAGAACGCAGGAGGAGGAGGGGGAAGAGGAGGCAGGAGGAGGAGGGAGAGGGAGGAGGAGGGAGAGGGAGGAAGAGGGAGAGGGAGGAGAAAGGAGGGAGGAGAAGGAGGGGGAGGAGCAGGAGGAGAAGGAGGAGGAAGAGGGAGGAGGAGGGATGTGGAGGGAGGAGGAGGGAGGAGGAGAGAGGAGGTAGAGGGAGGAGGAGGGGGGAGGAGGAAGGAGGAGAAGGGAGGAGGAGGAGGGAGGAGGAGAGAGAGGAGGAGAGGGAGGAGAAGGGAGGAGGAGGGGGAGAAGGGAGGAGGACGGAGGAGGAGGGAGGAAGAAGCAGGAGAAGGAGGAGGGAGGAGGAGGGAGGAGGGGGAGGAGTGAGGAGGAGGGAGGAGGAGGAGGGAGGAGGAGGATTGATGAGGAGGAGGAAGGAAGAGGAGGGAGGAGGAGGAGGAGAGAGGAGGAGAAGTGAGGAGGAGGGCGGAGGAGGAAGGAAGAGGAGTGATTAAGAGGAGGGAGGAGGGCGAGGAGGTAGGAGGAGGGAGGAAGAGGGAGGAGAAGGAGGAAGAGGGAGGAGGAGGAGAGGAGAGGAGGAGGAATATAACGCATATGCCTGTAGATAACTGCACCGAAAAGGTGGGGAGCATCTCATTTAATACATATACATAGTCATATAAGCTCCCGTTCCCGACTATCTGTCTGTCTGTCTGTTTGTCTGTCTGTCTGTCTGAGCCGGCCCGGCTTCACCCAGTCCCTGGTGGGGAGCATCTCATTTAATTCATATAAGTAGTCATATAAGCTCCCGTTCCTGACTATCTGTCTGTCTGTCTATCTATCTGACCCGGCGTGGCTTCGCCCAGCTCCTGGCGGGGAGCGTCTCATTAAATTCATACAACAACAAAAAAGTTACTTAAAAGAATGTCCTTCCACACACCATCCATTATTTTTAATGAAAACTGTTTTTAATCACCGACATGACTGTAGATAACTTCTTTAAGCATATAAAGATGAGTTACAATGTTATGCATTATGCATTATTGTTATGAAAACTTTGAAAATGCCTTAAAGATTATATCATGATTTATTATAACTCATATGCCTGTAAATAACTATAGACAAAGAGTTTATAAATCTTTGAAAACGATGCAACAATATATATATAGCAATGTTATTAAAAGTTATTCCCCTTGAAATAACTTTTCTAGAGTTAAGTCCCCTTGATATATAGAAATTATAATGAAAAATGAAAAATTAAATAATATTAAGTAAGTAGCCGATTTCACACTAAAAAATATGACAGTTGGCAGCGCGGGAATGAGAGGAAGACGTGTAGTAAATTTTATCTCAATCGGATGGACCGTTTGCGAACGCATAAAGAACATACACACACAACCACACACATACATACAGTCTCTTTTATATATAAGGTTTATGTTTAAATTCAGCACTTTGGATTGTTTCACGGCATTTTGGCTAAGATCAATGTGTGGTATCTGTTTTTGCGTCACAACAGTTATTAATGGTAAACTGACTTATCTGCACTTGATCTGGCCATAGACACCAGCAGAGGCCGACATCACAGTGACATACAGGGACTTGGAACCTCATGGAGCGGCTCTTGCTCCGTGTGAACACATACAGGGACTTGGAACCTCATGGGGCGGCACTTGCTCCTGGTGAACACATATAGGGACTTGGAACCTCATGGGGCGGCACTTGCTCCTGGTAAACACATACTGGAACTTGGTACCTCATGGGGCGGCTCTTGCTCCTGGGGAACAAATACAGAGACCTGAAACCTCACGGGGTGGCTCTTACTCCTTGTGGAACCCTGAGCCCTAAACATTAAGCAAATTTTTAATATTCAGGACCTCAAACACAAATGTTCACAGCTATGTTTATAAGCAGTGTGTATTTGTTTTCCCTTTACTTAACATATGATGAGTGCAATTATCGTTGTTTTTCATCACTGTTATTATTATTTCATTCAGGAAATCAAATATGTGATGGTCCTGTTTCAGGAAATATACCTTTAAAAAGAATGTATCTGGCTTCTCGGCCTTTTGGCTTAGATCAAACAGTAGTATCTGCACTTGATTTTTCCAGGACTACATGCAAAGGCGGTCATCCGAATGACACGGGCGCATTTTAGCTCTTATTATTAAAAAAATGAAACATCAAAAAGATTCGATGCACTTTCTGCAATTCATTATTAAAACCTATTTCATATAAAACATTCAACGTTTTTACACATTCACTTCCTTCCATCAATTGAACTGAAAAATTTATGAGGGTCCAAGTGTGTTATTCTACAGCATACTGTAAGTTTTCCTTTGGAATTGCAATTACCGAAAACAACATTTATCTATATGAATTGAAACATCGCTATATTTGCCGTTCTAGAATAATAAATAGTATGCAGTCATTACCAAATGCAGGTTGGCGGTTCCTCATGGGTGTCAGAACCGCCCCAATCAGGTCCCACATCCACTCAGAACCGCCCCATCAGGTCCCACATCCACTCAGAACCGCCCCATCAGGTCCCACATCCACTCAGAACCGCCCCATCAGGTCCCACATCCACTCAGAACCGCCCCATCAGGTCCCACATCCACCCAGAACCGCCCCAATCCGGTCCCACATCCACTCAGAACCGCCCCATCAGGTCCCACATCCACTCAGAACCGCCCCATCAGGTCCCACATCCACTCAGAACCGCCCCAATCCGGTCCCACATCCGCTCAGAACCGCCCCATCAGGTCCCACATCCACTCAGAACCGCCCCATCAGGTCCCACATTCACTCAGAGCCGCCCCATCAGGTCCCACATCCACTCAGAACCGCCCCATCAGGTCCCGCATCCACGTGTGTCATTCGGATGACCTCGTCTGTGACAGTGCCAACTGTGCAAGGTGACGTCTAATCAAGCGCATCCTCATCTTTAACAGTTGACCTTTACTTGCTTGAAGGTCCTGGCCGGTAAATCGTAACAGCGGTAGACATCCATTTTATTAGGATGGCGTCTCTTTCCTTCTTTACTTCCTCCGCGGGCCGAGTAGTTAATAGAAAGCATTTCGTAAGTGCTAATCGATCTTGTATGCAATATAAAGGGCAGTGAGGACGGGCATGCTTCGTGCAGAGTGGCTTGCTTCGCTTCGGAGGTCACGGGTGGCAAGTATAGTCTGGATCTTTTCTCCGGAGCATGCCGGTGTGCTGGGGAATGAACAGGCGGACAGATTGGCTGGATCTGCAAATGTTGGTGGAGTATTGATGCATGACAAGGCAGACGTGGCTGCAGCCTTGCGGGAGCACGTGTACACATCGCAGGAGCAGGTGGATCATCATGGGCTGCCAAGAATGAGGCAGGGAGAAGTGACGAGGGGATCTGACCGACGCTCGACGCTCAAAGGAAAGGGGAGGAGGACATATAATCAGATTGCTACTGGTACTATTTGTGTTGGAACTCTTCGCTGGCTGCTGAGGATGAGGACGGAGGGCCTATGGGAATGCCCCGAATTCTGTGAAGTCGGTTCCTGGATCAATCAATCAATCAATCAATCAATCGTATTTCCATAACTCTCAATTATTGAATATTTGAAAAACAAAACAAAACAAAAAACAAACTTCGTGTCTTCGTCATCTTCATTTATTTCAATCTGACACGATCATAGAAACTGAAGCCTATCCTAACACCTAGGCTAACCTGATGGAAAGCCAAGTCGAAACTGTCCTTGTCAACAACAAAGTTGTTGTTGTTGAAAATCTTTCGTCATCACCCCCCAAATTCTCTACGTAATTACTCTTGATGAATTTTCGTGCGAAAGTAAACAATCAAGCGCATTTCCTATTTTTCTGTTCCCACCAATATTATTTTCCCTCTCCCAGGAGTTACTCTGTCACACGTCTGCGTGTAGCCTTGGTAAGGTCAAGTGCAGATGCTACACTTTGATCTTAGCCAAAATGCCGAGAAACGAGATCCATTCTTTTATAAAGGTATATAGCCTGAAACAAGCCCATCACATTTTTGTTTTTTCTGAATTACATAATAATAATAATGTTGAAAAACAGCGATAATTGTACGCATCATATGTTAAGTAAAAGGAAAACAATTACACATTGCTTATGAACAAAGCTGTGAAAATGTGCGTTTGAATGTCTTGAATACACAAAATACACCAAGACATCAAATGCAGCAAGATTATCTAAATGCCTGTGTAATGCCTGCATACTATTTATTATTCTGGAACGACAAATGTAGCGATGTTTCAATTCATATCGATAAATTGTTGTTTTCGATAATTGGAATTCCAAAGAAAATCTTACAGTATCCTTAATCATTGTCATGATACAAGAACAGATAGTACACTTTGGTCTTAACCACAATGCCGTGAAACAATCCATAGTGCAAATTTAAAAAATAAAAAAACACGCTTGTTTCGCACAAAGCAGTGTGTATTTGCAAGATGCATTGTGTGTGTATTTTTTTTAAAGCATTTACATATCCTAGGGCGTCGCTGTCAACACCTGCATAGTACTGCTGTTGTTGATGTTTTGGCAAGTTATTACATTCAGTAGTAAATACCAAATGTTTTGAAAGAAACAAATTTAAAAAAAAAATAACAAACAAACAAACCAACATCAGCACTTCGGATTATTTCACGGCATTTTGGCTAAGATCAAAGTGTAGTATATGTTCTTGTTTCACGACATTGATTAAGGATACAGTAAGATTTTCTTTCGCATTGCAATTACCGTAAACAACAATTTATCGATGTGAACTAAAACATCGCTACAATTACCGTTCCAGAATAATAAATAGTATGGAGTCATTACACAGATATTTGGGGAATCTTGCTGCATTTGACGTCTGGGGTCTTGTTGTATTCTGCAAATATAAAGGGAAACACACAATGCATCTTGTAAATATCTGCACTTGATCTGGCCATGGCCACCAGCAGAGGTGGTCATCACAATGACTTACGGGGACTTGGAGCTTCATGGGGCGGATCTTGCTCCTGGGGAATCCTGAGTCCTAAAAATTAAGCACATTTTGTATATTCGGGACATTCAAACACAAATGTTCACAGCTATGTTCATAAGCAATGTGTAATTGTTTTCCCTTTACATAACATATGATGCGTGCAATTATAACAGTTTTTTCAACATTATTATTATTATTATTATTATTATTATTTCATTCAGGAAATCAAACATGTGAGGGGCCTGTTTCAGGCCATATATCTTTATAAAAGAATGGATCTGGCTTCTCGGCCTTTTGGCTAAGATCAAAGTGTAGTATCTGCACTTGATCTTACCAGGATGATATGCAAAGGCGGCCATCCGAATGACACATGAGAACATGGGACCTGATGGGGCGGCTCTGATTTCCCCCCCCCCCCCCCCCAATATGGGGAACTGAGAGCCCTTATTATAAAAAATAAACCATCAAAAATAATCGATGCACTTTTTGCAATTCAATATGAAAACCTAATTTCATATAAAACATACAACATTGTTACGCATTCACTTACCGTCCACCCATTGAACTGAAAAATTTATGAGGGTCCAAGTGTGTTATTCTAACCGTTAGAATCTAACGCTTGCTTGCTTTCTTGCTTGTGTTCGCTGGCTGTGAACTCCAGCGTGAAGTCCTGTATGTCGGATGTAGGACATCCTGTTGTCCAACATCAGTGTGATGTCATACAGGACCTGAGGTTTGCGTGAGTATCCGTTGTCCCATGTCTGGCTTATTGGTGTGCAGACTGGTGGTTCCTCGCCTGTACAGGCAGACACTCTCCGACTTCGGAGGAATCAACGATCCTACTGACTTTAGCCTGGACCCCGAAGGGACCTGTTGCCCAGGACGCTCGGCGAGGACGCATCAATAGGTCTTGGCCAGTATAGAACCCTGGTGCCCTGGAAACACCTTGGAAATAATTTTCATATTTCACGTCGATATTAGAATTTAACGGATACTGTAAGTTTACCTTTGGAATTGCAATTACAGAAAACTACATTTATCTATATGAATTGAAACATCGCTACATTTGCCGTTCTAGAATAATAAATAGTATGTAGTCATTACACAGACATGTAGGAAATCTTGCGAATTTGACATCTGGGGTCTTGTGTTTTTTGCACATGTAAAGGAAAACACAATGCACCTTGTAAATACACACTATTTCGCACTAAATAAAACTACATTAAACGTAATAAAAGTAATTTTAAAAGCGGAAGGGACATAACGATATTAAGTAATTTCAAGGGACATTACTTAAAGTAACATAAATATATTATGTGATTTAAATAATTGTAATATTTGTCTAATTTATAAAATATTCGTAAATTATTTTAAATGATCTTCATGTTTTATGTACAAGTTAAGGCTTTATTTTAGACTTTGAGAAGTTTATAAATAATTTGCCTATTTCACGTCGATATCACATGCTATATTTTTATGCTTTTGCTGGATCATCCTTTACATTTTAAAATAGATATTTTTGTCCGGCCTGTAAAAGGCCAAAAATTCTTAATGACAGCCATAGTGCATGTAGGCAGAATGCAGGCGAACAGAGGAGACCCGTGGATTTAAATTTAGTTTAGTTTAGTCGATGGATCAACATCACGCACACGGGTGTAACCCATAAGTGCTCCGTTCTACTCGTAACTCAGAATTGAGTCCGGAGAATCTCAGCTCAGTGTACGACCTCCGTAGCACCGGCGAGGATCCTGAAATACTGTGGGTAGATTTTTAACTAGACATTTTGCCTGGGCAGCGCCGTTGGGCTACTCTTTTTCGACTTCCAACGGCCAAGGGATATTTTACGTGCGCAACAATACACACGGGCGTCCGATCTCACTACCCAGAGACCAGGGGACATTTTGTTGCTAGAAGTCCACGTGAAAAAATCCCGGCCCTCACCGGGGATCGAACCCAGGATCTCCAGCAGTGGGGGAGGACATCATACCTCGAGAGCACTCAGCCCCCCTCAGTAGAAGAGGAAGAGGCAGACCGAGACAAATGATGCTACATGTCTAAGTACTCTAACACGTTGACATGGAGGTATGTCATAAATAATTGACAATAAGAACTGATTCAGAAGACCAAGACCGAGGTCTGTGCAGTGACATAAACGCCTACATGACTTTACAAGGAACGTAAAGATGTTTTGTAATCTGGTAGGCATTGTAATTACATGGAATAATAAATTATCTGTAGACATGGTACATTGGGAATAAGGTAGTGATGATAAATTAACATTAGACAATCAATCAGCTGAATATTATTAATAATTAATAACAATGACACCCATAATACAAACTACAACTAAAAGTAAAAGCAAATTAAAACTAGAGTTAGAGGAAAACAAACAGCAAAAAGTAAACAGTCAAATAACTTCTGTCCAGTGTTGTCGTGAATAAGTAAGCATATAGCAGGCTGAAGTATAGTCAAACAGCAAGTAAGTTAAGGCCTGTGACAAATACCCTGAGGTGATCCAAAAGTTTGACTTGTGACCTGACATTGTACTTCGCTCCTCGTCAGCCAAGCAGTTAACGCTGAATGAGCTGACAGTCCCATACGAGTCCAATATTGAGGAGCAGCACACGTACAAGATAGAGAAGTACGATGACATGGTCGCGAGTCTTAGACTGGAAAGGTACACCGTCAGAGACTATTCGGCCGACGTCCATCCTCCATAACAGAGCGGTAATCGTCCGAAAGTCGCACTCACCTGCAGAGACCAAGAGGATGGTCAAGAAACGGCAAGAGAGAGCCGGCTTCCTAGTAGAGTGCGGCGCCATAAACAGGGCACGAAGAAGGAACATGGCAACGGAGACGTATGGAGGCGATAGAGGCCGTGGCTTTGGATCAAGGAGGCTCACCACGACCACAGGTGCTAAGGGGCAAGCAGAGGCTGCACAGCAGACTCTCCTCTCAGAGGGAGGGGAGGATTGAGAGTGGGCATGTTAACAGCTATGGGACAAGCACAACAAGGACAACAAAGGTGACCGAACGTCTCGCACGGCAGGGGAAAGACGCCCGGAGTCATGACACGAACTGTTCCGCCCCTAGAGAGTGTTATGGTTATAATGGGCCAAAACATTTGGGGAAGAGGGTAGACATCTGACGATCAGAAGCCTCCCGCCGTGTTTGCTCCTCGGCGGAGTGTTTACCACTAATGTGAACCATCTTCATTCCACTACCAAAAAGGGCAACTTGAAATTTAGCACCAACGATAGACTGTTGCTCTGATCAGTCATGCGTGTAAAATTCTACTAAATATCATAATGGGAGACTTCGTAAGAAATGAAAGTTTAGTTTAGTTAGTTTAGTTTAGTCGTTGGATCAACATCACGGCACACGGTTTAACCCATAAATGCTCCGTTTTCCTCCTAACTAAAACCTGAGTTTGGAGAAACTCAGCTCAATGCACGAACTCCGTTGCATCGGCGAGGATCCTGAAATGCTTTGGGTAGATTTTTAACTCGAAAATTTGCCCAGGCAGCGCCATTAGGCTACTCTTTTTCGATTTCCAACTGCCAGGGGATTTTTTTACGTGCGCAACAATACACGCGGGCGTCCGATCTCACTACCCAGAGACCAGGGGAAATTACTGGAAGTCCAGGTGGATTATTAAAATAAATCCTGGTCCTCACCGGGGCCTGAACCCGGGACCTCCAGCACTCGAGGCGGACACCATACCTCGAGACCACTCAACCCCCATTCGTAAGAAATGAAAGAAGATATTAACCTGGATCCAGCTAGATTTACACAAGGAAGAGGAACAAGAGGTCACATACTCAACAAGTGTTTAATAATAGAGAAGTGTAGAGAATTTAATGTAAACCTATTCTCATGTTTTGTGGATTATTCATAGGTATTTGATTGTGTACAACATCAGAAACTTTGGAAAGTTATGAGGAATATGGGCTTTCCATCACAAGTAATACAACTCATAACAATTTTCTATCTAGACCAACAAGCAGCGGTTGAAATAGATGGCGAGACATCAGACTGGTTTGGCATCAAGCAAGGAATCCGTCAGGGCTGTATGCTTTCCCCATATTTGTTTAACGTTTTACGCCGAAAATATATTGAGAAATGTCAGAGATGATATAACCAAGGAGCAATATAATGCCTTAAATATGGGTGGTCATGAAATACTAGAGATTCGATATGCTGATGATACAGGATTACTATCCACATTACAGAATTGTATAGAAAAACTAATAGCCTTAACCAGAAAGAATAGTGAAAATCACATTTTATATATTAACATAGCAAAAACAAAGATAATGCATACAGATACAACTATTGTGGAGAAAGGAATATATGTTTGCTCTCCCCCGCTCTCTCTCTCTCTCTCTCTCTCTCTCTCTCTCTCTCTCTCTCTCTCTCTCTCTCTCTCTCTCTCTCTCTCTCTCTCGCTCGCTCTCGCTCGTGTGCGCTCAAGCAAATGCCACATATACCTGTTTTGCAATTTACTTTGTAAAGTGGGGTGCTTGTTGCGGTGTTTAATGTATGGATATGTTGCAGGTCCATATAAGATGTACCATTTTCAGAAATCAAAACTGAATGGGAATACTTGGAGTGTGAAAGATTCAGTGATATAGTTAAAGTTGTTTAAATAAAACTAAGTGTGAATGATGATACTTGGAGTATGAAAGAAGTTCTATTGAACGATAGTGAAATGAGTGAGGCGTTTTGTCGGTTATTCGTTTATGTCCCATTATACACCATATTGTCGTGACTATACCGTTGTCGTTGCAATTGTCAAATTGTCTCAATAGCAAAAATGTTATTTTTACTTGCTAAGACCAAGAGCCGTCAAAAAATCTATTTCTTCCTGTCTAAGTCAGGACCGGACGTAAACCTCCATTTCTTCCCTTCTAAGTTAGGACCGGACATACGCCCATTTCTTCCCTGTCAGCGTCCCAGTCGCTCGTTCGTCATAATACTGACAGGAAAGTGAAACATGTCGCACAATACACATGTCAATGAATTTATTACCAATGAAATATGTACATCTTCATTAATCTTCAGTTGCATTTGACAATATCTAGCAACAATCTATTGTAACAGCTAGCAAATCACTCATACGCTCTCGTATCATATAATTTATTTCACAACTAGCACACAGGGCAAACAATGCCACGCTCCCTTGGCAATAGCAAACTGCTGTCAGATATTCGCACACTCTTTCTCTCAAATATCCCAAACACATCCTTTCGCCACCGCAGTCAAGTCCAGTCTGATCGTTCTCTCACTCAGTCGGTGGTCACGTGGTCCCTGACCCCCGTGTCGTCCGTATTACTAGTGCTAAATAGGATGTCTCGGTCTTCTTCGATACTGTCCCGTTCTTCGCCCGACAACTGATGGCTGGTGTCTCTGGTCGTTCAGTCCAAGGTTGGGCTGTCATTCAAGGATGTTGTCTTCTCCATGACCTATGTCTTTTCTATCACTGGTTGTAAGGTCCTGTCTACTGTGCTCATGCTATACCCATAGTCCTGTCTCTGTCATATGTCCTCTCTCTCATATACTTGGGACTCTGACAACAGTTCATTTATAGCACACTTAACTTCTGTTAAGGTGGGACGTGTGTCCAGGTGGTAAAGTGTTGGTAGGTACCTCTAAGGCGTTGAGGACATCATCCGCTAGTTTGGTCTCACTTGAGTAAAGCTCCAAATAGTGCTCTACCCATTTATCATATCCATCTGCTGTTTCTTATCAGTGATGATTTCTTCAGTCAAGGTTTTCAGTGGTGCACTTCTTTTGATCATTGGACCACAGGCTTTCTTTATGCCTTCATACATACTTCTGATGTTTCCCTTATCACTTGCATTTTGAATGAACTCATAACTACTTGATTCAATAGTCATTTGCACACTGCCTGGCAGCCTTTTGTGCATCCCTCCTAGCTTGCTTCAGCTCACTGAGAGTGTTACGCTGTTGTTCATTCCTTGTTTCTTAAGAGAGCTATCTTCTTTTTATCAATCAAAAGCTGCAGTGTCTGACTGTTTGCCGCAAACCTTATGATCCACAGTGCTGTAGACACCTACCGCTGCTTTATAAAGAGTTCCCTTTAGTTTAACACACTTTTCACTTTCTGTACAATGTTCTGATGTATCATTTAAAGCGTCTTCAAGTTGCCATTGGAACTCAAAGCACTTATCAGGATCGTGGGTGTTAATAATATTAATCCTGGGGCTAGATTTGAGTTTAGCTGTGTAGATTCTTTTTGGTCATAGTCTAGCCCTTGCAACAACCAAAGAATGATCCGTATTACAGTCAGCGCTGTGGTAACTTCGAGTTTATGATGTTTGGTTCAGATTTTGTCTCCGTGTGGTGATGAAGTCCAACTGATGCCAATGGCCGGATCTTGGATGTTTCCATGTGAGCTTATGCAGCTCTTTTGTTTTCAAAAAGGTCATTTCTGGTGCAATGCTCCAACAGCCTTTGCCCATTTTCATTCATGCGACCGATGCTCTATTTTCCAAGGCACACTGGTCATGAACTCGAGTCCTTGCCCACACGAGCATTGACATCACCGAGCATATAAATTTAGTCGGATTTTGGAACTGCCTTGATCACAGAGTCTAACTCCTCATAAAACGAATCCGTCATATCATCAGAGGAAGTGAGTGTCGGTGAAGTGATAATGGTGGCAAATCCACAAGAGGTTGTCAAGCGCAGGGATAATAGTCTTTCATTACCTCCAGCTGGGATATCAATCATTCCCAGTTGCGAATTCTTCACTGCAAATCCCACTCCATGTTGCCTTTTTTCTGCCTGCTCTCTACCCTTCCAAAAAGTGTAATTGTTTTGAGAGAATGACCCTTCCTCGGCGAGGCGAGTGTCCTGCAGGCCAGCAATATCAATGTTAAGATGATTGAGTTCGACATCAATCACAGCAGTTTTCTCACATCGTCAATATTCGTCAGGTTAGTTGAACATTTCTTGATAATTGCAATATATATATATATATATTTTGCATATCCTTTACAGGACATGGCTGTCAACATCAGCATCTTTCAGCTGTATGTTGATTTCTTGGCAAGATTACGCTTAGTAGTTTGTCATTGCTTTCTGAGCGACCGGCTCCATATATTTATAAGTCACTGGCGCGACTCGAACCGCTTCCAATTCTTGTGCGCTCACGTCAACGACGAGAGTATTCGGGGTTACGGAGAAAGCTACTAACCCCTCAGCCGGCGCAATAAATATAGAATTATAAAATTCAGGAGGTATATCTCTAGTATCATATACTGTGTTCAGCTGTCTGGTGACTTGATCTATTCCATATTCTTTTCAGGCATTAATCATTTCTGTTGTAATGTTTTCTGAACTGGAAGTCTTGCTACTTTTCATGTGGTTAAGAGTATTCTTAACCTCCATCTTCATAATGATCTTCTTGATGACCCTTCATTATTATTTCGAATATCATACTATTCTTCCCTGGTATCATCACAAAGATTGTTCACATCATCTGGACATACACGTAAAATCTGATCTTTTTCAATTATGAATTTTTCATCTTTTGTTTGTAGGCAGCCTGTTGATGCACGTGTTCTTTTATTTATACAGAAAGATCTTAGTATACATGAGAGCAAATGAGTACTCCACCATCATCATCAACAAGTAATGTGTAGGTAATTATACCATGCCATGTATCTAATATTATTATGTGTATATGAATATATATGTAGTGTTTGCAAATTTACACACACACACACACACACACACACACACACACACACACACACACACACACACACACACACACACACACACACACACGCACGTAAACACGTGCAACGCAGCCATGCAAATACAAACTGTTTTGTAAATGTTTACTTATAACAAAACAATTTTGATTATTTCAAGGCATTTTAGCTAAGATCAAAGTGTAGTATCTGTTGTATCACGGCAGAGATTACGAATAGAGTGACTTATCTACACTTGATCTAGCCATGGCCACCAGCACAGGCGGGTATCACAATGACATTCGGGAACTTGTAACCTCATGGGGCTTCTTTTGCTCCTGGGGAACACATACAGTTACCTGGAACCTCATGGGGCGGCCCTTGCTCCCGGAGAACACATACATGGACTTGAACCCTCATGGGGCGGCTCTTGCTCCTGGGGAACACATACAGGGACTTGAAACCTCATGGGGTGGCTCTTGTTCCCGGGGAACACATGCAGGGACTTGGAACCTCATGGACGGATCTTGCTCCTGGGGAACACATACAGGGATCTGGAACCTCATGGGGCGGCGCTTGCTCCCGGGGAATCCTCAGCCCTAAAACTTACGCAAATTGTTAATATTCAGGACACTCAAAGACACATTTTCACAGCTATGTTCATAAGTAATGTATAACTGTTTTCCCGTTACTTAACATATGATGCGTGCCATTATCACTGTTTTTCTACATTATTATTATTATTATTATTATTATTATTATTATTATTATTATTATTATTATTATTATTATTATGGAAATCAAACATGTGATGTGTCTGTTTCAGGCCATATACCTTTATAAACGAATGGATCTGGCTTCTTGGCCTTTTGGCTAAGATCAAAGTGTAGTGCACTTGATCTTACCAGGGTCACACGCAGAGGCGGTCATTCGAATGACACAACGTGAGACATGGGACCTGATGGGGCGGCTCTGATTCTCTCTGGGGAACAGCGTGCCCTTATTTTTTAACAATAACATAACAATTAAAAGAATCAATGCACATTCATCAAATCCATGTGAATACATTATTTCTTATAAAACATTCAACATTTTTACACATTCACTTCCATCTATCTATGGAACTGAAGAATTTATAAGGATCCAAGTGTGTTATGCCAAAGGATACTGTTAGTATTTCTTTGGAACTGCAATTACCGAAAACAACAATTTATCGATAAGAATTGAAACATTGCTACATTTGCCATTCCAGAGAATTAGGAAATCTTGCTGCATTGACATCTTGGGGTCTTGTTGTATTTGCAAATGTAAAGGAAAACACACAATGCGCCTTGTAAATACGCACTGTTTTGCACTAAACAAAACCACATTAAACGGAAGTCTTGCAATTAATCAAAGCGGAAAGGGACATAACGAATATAATTGTTATTTCAAGGGACAGTACGAAATGCAACATGGCTATATACTATTTGATAAATAATTGTAGTATTTCTCTAACCTTTTATAAAGATTTTATATACATTAACACAATATTACGTTATTAGAATTTTCAAATATCTTTACAGATTGTGTAAATTTTAAGGCTTTATTTTAAACATTTTAGAAATTATATAAACTATTTTTCTGTGCCATATCTATATTACATGCAATATTTTATCCTTAATAATCGATAAGTCCCTGCTAATCAATGACAATAAGTAAATTTTTGTCGGACCTGTACAAGGCCAAATATCCTTAAGAGAACTATCTTCATTCCACTACCAAACAGGGCAGAAATTATGCACCAACTATAGAGTGTTGCCCTGGTCAGTCATGCAGGTAGACTTCTACTAGAAATTATAATGCGAAAACTTCGTAAGAAATGGAAAAAGAAATTAAAGTGGTTCAAGTTGGATTTAAAAAAGAAAGAGGAACAAGAGAGCACATACTCATCATGAGTTTAATAGTAGAGAAGTGTAGAGAATTTATGAAAAACCCATTCTCCTGTTGTGTTGATTATTCAAAGGCATTTGACTGTTTCATCATCATCATGTGCCATGCCGATAATTGTGGGCAGTCATGATTCGCCATCTCACTTGATCACCAGAGTCGTGGATCAACTCAGTGTTCTTGTCTCGACCACGCCAAAAGACCAAGCCATCCACGTATTTACTTCTCTGCCTACCATTTGTTCTCTTCCCCTCGATCTTGCCCGTTGTCATCAAGTTCTCCAATTTATTACTTCTCATAACGTGCAAGTTACGTTTATGACAATTTATGCGAAATACAATACAATACTCAGCAAAGCACTCGTGCGCTCTCGTATCGCAGGTTATCTCACACACTAGCGCACAGGCCATTCAATGCCACACTCTCTCAGCATTAGCAAACTCTTGTGTCAGGTATTTAGTACACTCTCTCTCACAAAAATACAAACACATCCTTCCTCAACCACAGTCTCGTCCAGTCTGTTCGTTTCTTCCCTCGGTCTGTGGTCACGTGGTACTTGACCTCGTGTCGTCCGTGATAGTCGTGCTAAGTAGGATGTCTCGGTATTCTGGATATCGTCCCATCCTTCAACTGTCTATTTATGGCTGGTGTCTCAGGTCGTCCAGTCCAAGGTTGAGCTGTTATTCAAGGACACTGTCCTGTCTATAAACCCCATGTCCTGTCTATTAATGGGTGTATAGACCTGTCTACTCTACCCATTCTGTACCTATGTCCTGTCCCTGTTATATGTCCTCTCTTTTATACTCCTGGGACTCTGACACCTGGCAACAAGAAAAGCAAGACAGGTTGCATTGGTGCATTTGTGTCTCCCATAAGCGCAGCTTCGCTTGAAATGCCTTCACTGCATCATGCATATCGTAGCTTTAGCTGGAAAAGGTGATGTAATATCCGGGCATTACACTACTTTAATTTTTTTTTTTTTGGCGCCAATTCAAAACGAGCTTCTGAACGTTGCCAGGTAACTATAACGACGAACACCGACTCACTACACAACTTTTATTTTCGCTTATTCTGATCGAAGCGACAACGCTTTCATGTAGCCTATCATTCGGAAGGCTGCTAATTAGGGAATTTGATGTGCACTTTATATCGTGACCATAAAAAAATATTTTTGCCTAAAATTCTCTCTTGGGCCGAATATATTTGTACGTCGGTTGAGACCTCTCGGGCCTGACACGATTGTGGGCCGGATGTGTCATGCGGGCCTTGAGTTTGACACATGTGTTCTAAGGCATTGATCATTTCTGTTTTGATGTTGTCTGAACCGGGGGTCTTGCCAGTTTTCATGTGGCTAAAAGCATTCTTAACCTCCATCTTCACAATTGATGATCTTTCATTATTATTTATAATATCATATTGTTCTTCTCTGGTATCATCATAAAGGTTTTTCACGTCATCTGGCTACACATGTAATATCTGTTCTTTTTTTTATTACGATTTCTCCATCTTTTGTTTTTAGGCAGTCTGTTGATGTATGTGTTCATGTATTTATATTGAAAGATTTTTGTATGCATGAGAGCAAATGATTACTCCAGCACCATCATCAGCAAGTAATGTGTAGTTACGTATGCCCTGCCATGCATCTAATATTATCACGTGTGTATGTATGCATATGTTGCTGAGGATGGGGACGGAGCGCTTATGGGAATGTCCCGAATGCAGTGATGTCGGTTCCTAAATCAATCAATCAATCAATGTTGTATTCTCAAATGTAAAAAAAAACAAAAAAAAAACCACACGCACACACGCACGCACGCACACACACACACACACACACACACACACACACACACACACACACACACACACACACACACACACACACACACACACACACACACACATCGTACCTTGTATATACAAACTCAATTGTACGAAACAAGCGATTTATTTATTTATTTTTTTTTTTTTAAATTCAGGACCTTGGATTGTTTCACGGCATTTTGCTAAGACTAAAGTATAGTATGTGTTCTTTTATCACGACAGTAATTAAGGATACTGTAACATTTTCTTTGGAAATCCATTTACCGAAAACAACAATTTTTCGATATGAATTGAAACATCGCTACTTTTGCCGTTCCAGAATAATTAATAGTATGCAGTCATTACATAGTCATTTAGAGAATATTGTTGCATTTGACGTCTGGAGTCTTGCTGTATTATGCAAATGTAAAGAAAGCTCACAAAGCACCTTGTAAATACACACTGTTATGCACTAAATAAAACCACATTAAACGGAAGACATGCAATTTTTTTTAAAAGCGGAAAGGGACATAACGATATAACAGCTATTTCAAGGGACATAACTAAAAGTAGCATGAATATATTATTTGATTTAAATAATTGTAGTATTTATTTTAATATTTTATAAAATTATCATAAAAATTAACGAAAGTTGTATACAGCATAAAGAATGGGATACTGATTTTAAATTATCTTCACTGTGTACAAGTTCAGGTTTTATTTTATAATTTTGAGATGTTTATAAATAATTTGCCTATTTCACGTCGAAATTAAATCCTACGTTTTATCCATTTATTGGATACACACTTCAACTTTTTAAAATGTCCTTTTGTAGTTTTTTTGTCCGGTCTGTAAAAAGCCAAATATTCATAATGACAGCCATAGTGCATGTAGGCAGAATGCAGGCGAACAGATGAGCCAGAACGAGACCGGTTGAAATGTCATTCGTCCTTGCCAGGTAACAATGCAGAGACAACTATGGCCGCGCTGCCGACTTCCCGTTTCCGACCGTTTTCGGTGGTGCGGATGACTAGGAACTGACCGTGGATCTAAAGGGCCGTGAAAAATACCCTGAGATGATCCAAAAGTTTGGCTTGCAACCTGACATCGTACATTGCTCCTCAACAGCTAACGCTGATTGTGCCGACAGTCCCATACGAGTCCAATATTGAGGAGCAGCACACGTACAAAATAGAGAAGTACCATGACATGGTTGCGAGTCTTAGGTCAGGATATTCGCCGTAAGGTAGGCGCCAGAGGTCTAGTCTCCCACTCCGTGTATGACGTGCTAAAGCAAATGGGCATTAAAGCACTAGCCAGGCGGCCTTAATTCCTCACGCTCATGACCCCCCCCCCCCCCCCATCCTCCCCCCTCCACCTTGACATACACCGTAAGGTATTATATTGGCAATAAATGAATGTTTGACAGAAAATTAAAAAGAATCGGTGCACTTTGGGCAATTCCATATGAAAACTTTACTTCATATAAAACATTCAACATTTTTACACATTCTCTTCCGTCCATCTATTGAACCGAAGACTTTACACTTAGTCTAATCAGTCTACGATGTTCATTTGTCTCATGTAGTACTTGGTCATTGGTTTTTTTATCTGTCCTTAGTACTCTTTATATTTTCCTCAGAAACCACATTTCTGCAGCCATCAGATGTCTTTCAGCTTGACTACACATTGTCCAAGTTTCACATCCATACAAAAGAACAGGCTCTATGTATCCCTTCAACACTCTTTTTCTCGTTTCAATTGGCATCTTTGTATTGGTCAGAATGTTTTTCATCTTGCTAAAGGCTACTTTCACCATGGCAATTCTTGTTCTAATCTCTTCAAGGCATCTCCCATCAGATGTTATGACTGTTCCCAGATAATTGTACCGATTCACTTGTTGAAGAATATTCCCATTTACTTGTATATTACATTGTGGTACTTCGTTCTTCCTAGTGACGACCATAACCTGTGTCTTCTTACAATTTAATTCCAACTCCAGCTGCTCACTGTGTACAACAACCGCTTCTACTAATTGTTGCAGATCCTGTGCATTGTCTGCAATCAATACTGAATCATCTGCATATCTAATGTTATTGATGTTTCGTCCTCCAATGCTGATTCCATTTATATCTTCTACATTTCTGAAAATATTTTCACTGTAAAGGGGAAAAAAAGATCTTCTTCTTCTTCTGCTTTAATCCGGAGTTGTGGTTTTTTTTTTTTTTCGCACGTGATTGCGTTGTGCCTGTTTACAGCAGAGCTGCGTTCTTGCACCGTTAGGCCCACACATCCGACTTCTGCGGACACTTGTTGACCGGGTTAACCTTCCCAGGGGAAAAAAGATCTGGAGACATTACACATCCTTGCCTAACACCTCTCTTATGTTGATATTGTCCCACTTCATTATCAATCCTTATAGCAGCTTGTTGTTTCCAATATATGTCTTTCCCATCAATTTGTAGATCTGCAAGCATATCCACCATGATGACATGTGTAACTCTATCAAAAGCCTTTGTGTAGTCAATAAAGCAAAGATGTATATCCTTGTTTACTTCTATAGCACGTTTAATAACTGTTCACAGCATATACACAGCATTTACTGTAGCATTTCCTTCTACAAACCTACATTGTTCTTTCCCTATTTCAAGTTGTATTTTCTTCCTCACTCTTTATATGATAATTCGTAACAAAATCTTTGTGATGTGACTCATTATACTAATTGTTCTATGCTGATCACATTCCAAGGCACTTGATTTCTTTGGGATTGCAATAAATACAGAATTACATAATTCAGAAGGTATATCTCCAGTATCATATAATTTGTTCAGCAGTAGTAGTGATAAGGTAAAGGATAACTTACAAATGAAGATCACGATAAGGGAAATCTTGCTGATTCGTGATTCTGGCTGGGAACGGCGGGTAAAGTGATAAATATTTTTGTTGTCGGAGAGTGGGGGTTGTTTTTTTAGGAGGGTAAAGAAAATTGGGGTGTTTTGTCGTGTAGTATTTCGTGTGAAAAGATAGACCCGAAAGCGTAATCTTTGAAGCGTAATCTTGGCGGGGGGTGAACAGATGAAGCGGAGGGAAATGATCATCATAATCTTGGCGGTGTGAGAATTTTTTAGGGGTATAATTTGTTGTGTAGTATTTCGTGTGAAAGAGGAAATCTTAGGTGAAGATTGGGTGGGAACGGTGGGGCGGGGTATTTTGTTGGAAATGTAAAAAGAGGTGCGCGGGGTATTTTTGTTGATAAGATTAGGGTCATGATGGAAAAGTTGATGATGGAGGAGGCGGGAAGGATGGGAAAGTGACTGAAAAGTGTTGCGAATATATATATTATTTGTGTGAAGAAACGCGTGGGGTAAACTCTTCGTGTTTTTGTCAGTGGTAGAAGAACGTGGTGGGGTTGGGGAGGTAGTAGGTTTGAATCCCGGTTACTATATGTTGTTGAGGTTTTTAGTGGAATGATCTTCAATGTGTGATGAGGGTGTAGTGACTGTCGGTATCAGCTGAACAAAGGTAAAGAGGGTCGTAGTGATTATCATTACTTGATAAGAGGTGGGCCGTACCATCAGTGGTGTCTGGGGGGTAGCGGAACACGCCGCCTGAGAAGAACTATCATTGTCAATGCGCATTACATCCTCCAGAGGGGTGTCGACAACCTCTCTGCAAGTATGACCCATACACGTATGAGGCAATTGGTTGGAGAGGTAGTCTACGCAACCACCGCACTATTCCAGGGTATTGGTCTCCAGTAAGAGTAGCCGCAATCCTGTCATGAGGGTTCATTGTCTATAACAGATACAAATAGACAAAAAAGATACACACACACACACATGAGTACAGACCTATACATGAGACAGTGACAGACAAGTAAAGAGAAGTAAACACAACCACACACACACACACACACACACACACACACACACACACACACACACACACACACACACACACACAGACACACATAAGTAGAGAGTCACCACAACATCATCCACACCACAACTATACCCATCCACGCACCTACAAACACAAAGACATCACACACATCCTATAATTACTAGTGTCATCACATCAACCACACACAGACAGACATACACACATGAACACACGTACAACCAGACATCAACTACACACATACACATTTGATACACCTACAAACACAAAGATAACCATACACACCCATCGCCTATCAGTACTATTGTAATCACAACCACACACACACACACACCTACAATAACGAACGACTACACCTCTATATACAGAGAAATACAGACATCACATACATACACACACACACACACACACTCACACACACAAACACAAAGACATCACACCCATCTCCTAGCATTACTACTGTCACCACAGCTATACACAGGCACACACAGACAGACACACTCACCCATACACACTTGATACACACATACAAACACTACAGCGACAAATACACATACAGACATCACGAGTACAGACACCCATATCCTCTTCGTTGCCCTCAAGAATATCACAACTATACACAAACTACATACCCTGTATGTTAACGAACGCGGATGTCCGAGAAACCCCTACGTCATCAGCGCCATATGCAAAAGTCATTAAGTGGTAGCGTGAGTCATCGCTCACATGAAGGCGGGCTGTGGCGTGAGAAAAGCCTGTCTACAAAACTCCCACGTCAGTTCTGTTGGGTCGTGTGCAGAATCAGTGTATAAAATAGACGGAGTCTCCTCACTTGCTCTACACCAGTTCACGGGCTGACTTGGCTAGCTACAGAGGTGTTTTTAAATAAGGCTGATGTGAGCAGTGTTCGTGTAGTGAGCAGATATTGTTCACGTGGTGACTTGCGTAGCTACAACGGTGAATCAGGTTGATGTGAGCCTTATTTGTGTCGTCGGCAGCTGATAAAACACTGAAACATATTGTGTATACACCAGAACTTTTTGCAGTTGTAAGAAAAACAAGTGTGAGTTATTCATATACCAGTTTATCAATATGACCAACAGATCTACTTTCATGTGTTCAGTATGCGACAAAGCCTATTGTTATACGTATAACCTTAATCGCCACATTCGGACCATTCACGGTACCAAAGATCAACCACACTTATGTCGTATCTGTGGACACCTTTTCAATAGACAAGACAAGCTACAAAGACACATACAAACACAGCATCAGCCACGTATGAATACACCAAACACTACAGCTCCATCATCACATCAGAAATCACCACCACATGTATATTTACGGCATCCTCATACTACGATCTCGTCTCAAGTAGCAGACTGCCACCACTGTGACTTCAATGATAAGCTTACCCGCCACAATGGGACAATTCATAATGAGTATACGTGTCAGTTACATGACAATCTATACAATTCGAACCTTCAACGTTACTTAAGAACACATCACCATATACCACGAGAAAGGACGACACCCTTAGACACCCCGACAACTCGTCCACTCATAGTAGCAGAGGATATCCAACCAAATGATAGGAACAGCTTGGCAGCCCTTAAGGCGTACTGCAAGGACCTATCGCTTATGCTACCCAATCAAGTGGTAGTATTAGAAAAAAGTGTTGACCACCGCTACCGGGTGGTTTTGATATGATACATTCATAAAAAGAAGTATTCAGATATCTTGTATGATATCTCATGTGATATCTCATGTGTGATGACTTCGACAACAACAGTGTTGTTTTTGATAGTCAACCATCAGAGCCCGGAAGAATGAAGATCACTAATCCAGAACTTTTTGGTTTTTCACTAACCATGTATGTCATTGATTTTTTCTTATGATATATCACTAAACTGTTTTGATGAATATGTTGTGAACACACATATTTTGGTGATAAAAATATTGAAACCAAGTTTTTTGTTGATTTTCTTTAGTGGTTTTGTGTTCATGACGTTGTCTTGTCGGATTTTTACATTACCAGACATGAACAAAGGGGAAAAGTTATGACAAATACAGAAATATTTCAGTCAAATGTATAAAAACTAGGAGTTAACCATGTATGAAAAGACCTAAAGTGAGAAATATCTCAACCACACTTATAAAAATAATCAATGGAAAAAAATCTTGGCCAAATAGGAAAATTTGTTAACCAAATGGGAAAAAATCTTGGCCAAATAGGAAAATGTGTCAACCAAATGGAAAAAAATATTGACCAAGTAATGAAATACACCATTCAAGTTTATGAAAAGTCGGAAAATTTGTCAACTAAAAAGGGAAAGATGTCGGCCAAATACAGATATATCTCGTCCAAACTTATAAAAACATAAAAAAAAATAACCAAATGTGAAAAGACCAAAATACAAAATGTCTCGAACAAACTTATAAAAAGATAGGAAAAAATATTACAACTAAAATTTTGATCAAAAGTTATAAATCCAAACATTATAAACATAACCAAATGTAAAAAAAAAAAAATATATTGACCAAGTAAAAGACATATTAAACTTGTCAGCAAAACTTATGAAATTTTTTTGGTCAAGTACAGAAATAGCTATGGAAAAGCATGTCCACAAAACTAACGGAAAAAAAAGAAAAAAAATATAACTTCTGTAGTCAAACGTGTCCTATCTGAAAACACATTTCACAATACATAATCATCACCACTTTCCTTGTTTTACATTACCGAAGGCCTTCACCGTATCTGCAACAGAAACCCTTATACATCACTCATCTCTCCACACTCTTGTTTGCTTTCTAATACACAGTGGTCACATCACCAAGAACTTCAAACCTCAATTGTACACGTGCTCTAATAAAACAGTCATAACAACATGTATGGCTATGTAATCTGTGACTCCATCGGGGATAGTTCATCCGAGTATTCGTCACCAAAGATCCATTTCCCATGGCTGACATCTTCAACTTGCTATACCACATCTTATTCTAACATACACTTTACATGAAATTTCCCAAATTTGGGATCTATTAAAGAATACGTAATGAGATACAACAAGACAACAAGAACATATCATACAAAACAACTCACAAACCAGACTTAGAACTAATACCATATCAGATGAACCTCCCAGCTACTACTAGAACACAAACATATCATAATAGAAATCATAACGAAACACAAACAACACATGACACACAGAGCTTACATCACCAGACAAAACACCTGGACTCAACCAAATTTTGCTTCTTGTACTGTAGAATTCTACCAACACTTCTATCACCAAAGCTAAACATCTACCACACAACCACTGGGCATTTGTCCAACATAATACTCATACCCTCGCCAACGACATTAACGAAACGCATACTAGTTTATTTCTGTTTATAACTGTTTTAATATGGCAGAGAGAAACATGGTAACTAGACTATAGCTGCCTTCTTCGTCAGTGTCCTTTGTTCGATGACTTTTCTTCTGTGCTTGTCCCTCAAGACTGGGTTCAAAATTTTTCCAAGTCTAGTACACGCCTTTCAAAATTCTCACGTTCTCTGATTACATGATGCCAGTTACCATTGCGTTCTTCGTTGCCAACAATATGGACTGTCAAGAAGTGAGGTTCTGGTGCGAAATTAACCTGTGGATGTAAATACACCACATTGAAACTTACAAGACTGCAATACCTACTACTTCAGTAAAGAAAAGCAGTAAACAATTCACAATGAGACGTGGTAAAACCCATCAAAAAACAGACTGTCGACATTCTTTTGGTCACGGCTTGAGAAAAGAGTCAGTGGTGGTTTGTAGTATAGAGAGATGTATATAGAAAACAGGTATAGCACCTAGGTCTTCGGTATTGGTCATGGTTACAAAAATACACATGTGAATTATGATCATTACTACCCATACACACCTTATTCGTTGATGAGGAACACCCTCGGACACCATCAGTCGGATAGGTTTCGTTCCACAACACATTAATTTTTTTGAGAGACTCCTGGCCATGACTACTATCCAAAAGGTCAATATCTTCATCTGAAGACGAATCATCACCCCAGTCAAAGGTTGTCTCTGACACATCTAAAGCTGGCTGGGTGCCACGAGTAGGTTTCTGACAGAACAAAATGTCTAATGATAAAGCTGGGGTGAAGAAGCCAGAAGCATCCTCCTTCAAAACACTGTCATCTTCAAAACAATCGTCATCTTCTGACCACGATGTCCGTCTATCAAATAAAGCTGTCATTGTACCTGATGAGTGGAAGGTGAAAAAGTTTTAAACAAAGTTTCAAGGTTTGGATTACAACGTGATACTATAGAAGAATCTCCGCTCGCACATCCATACCACAGATGTGTGAGTGTAGCTTCCATGAGTCACAATTCTGGACTAGTGTAATGGTTTTCAGGCCAGTAACAACTGACAAGAGGGTGTTTTTGTGAAACAGGGGAATTCGACACCGGTGATATGTTAGTAGTAGGGGATTTAAATCCAATGTCTGACAATGTGGTATGTATGCGTTTCGTTAATGTCGTTGGCGAGGGTATGAGTATTATGTTGGACAAATGCCCAGTGGTTGTGTGGTAGCTGTTTAGCTTTGGTGATAGAAGTGTTGGTAGAATTCTACAGTACAAGAAGCAAAATTTGGTTGAGTCCAGGTGTTTTGTCTGGTGATGTAAGCTCTGTGTGTCATGTGTTGTTTGTGTTTCGTTATGATTTCTATTATGATATGTTTGTGTTCTAGTAGTAGCTGGGAGGTTCATCTGATATGGTATTAGTTCTAAGTCTGGTTTGTGAGTTGTTTTGTATGATATGTTCTTGTTGTCTTGTTGTATCTCATTACGTATTCTTTAATAGATCCCAAATTTGGGAAATTTCATGTAAAGTGTATGTTAGAATAAGATGTGGTATAGCAAGTTGAAGATGTCAGCCATGGGAAATGGATCTTTGGTGACGAATACTCGGATGAACTATCCCCGATGTAGTCACAGATTACATAGCCATACATGTTGTTATGACTGTTTTATTAGAGCACGTGTACAATTGAGGTTTGAAGTTCTTGGTGATGTGACCACTTTGTATTAGAAAGCAAACAAGAGTGTGGAGAGATGAGTGATGTATAAGGGTTTCTGTAGCAGATACGGTGAAGGCCTTCGGTAATGTAAAACAAGGAAAGTGGTGATGATTATGTATTGTGAAATGTGTTTTCAGATAGGACACGTTTGACTACAGAAGTTATATATTTTTTTTTTTTTTTTCCCCGTTAGTTTTGTGGACATGCTTTTCCATAGCTATTTCTGTACTTGACCAAAAATTTTCATAAGTTTTGCTGACAAGTTTAATATGTCTTTTACTTGGTCAATATTTTTTTTTCACATTTGATTATTTTTATAATGTTTGCATTTATAACTTTTGATCAACATTTTAGTTGTAATATTTTTGTCCTATCTTTTTATAAGTTTGTTAGAGACATTTCGTATTTTGGTCTTTTTGGTTATTTTTTCTTATGTTTTTATAAGTTTGGACGAGGTATATCTGTATTTGGCCGACATCTCTCCCTTTTTAGTTGACAAATTTTCCGACTTTTCATAAACTTCAATGGTGTATTTCATTACTTGGTCAATATTTTTTTCCATTTGGTTGACACATTTTTCCTATTTGGCCAAGATTTTTTTTCCATTGATTATTTTTATAAGTGTGGTTGAGATATTTCTCACTTTAGGTCTTTTCATACTTGGTTAACTCCTAGTTTGTATACATTTGACTGAAATATTTCTGTATTTGTCATAACTTTTCCCCTTTCTTCATGTCTGATGATGTAGAGCTCTGATCCGACAAGACAACGTCATGAACACAAAACCACTAAAGAAAATCAACAAAAAACTTGGTTTCAATATTTTTATCACCAAAATATGTGTGTTCACAACATATTCATCAAAACAGTTTAGTAATATATCATAAGAAAAAAATCAATGACATACATGGTTAGTGAAAAACCAAAAAAGTTCTGGATTAGTGATCTTCATTCGTCCGGGCTCTGATGGTTGACTATCAAAAAACACTGTTGTTGTCGAAGTCATCACACATACCTTATTTGTTTCGGATCCAGAATAAAGACATGTATGAGATATCATACAAGATATCTGAATACTTCTTTTTTATGAAGGTCTCATATCAAAACCACCCGGTAGCGGTGGTCAACACTTTTTTCTAATACTACCACTTGATTGGGTAGCATAAGCGATAGGTCCTTGCAGTACGCCTTAAGGGCTGCCAAGCTGTTCCTATCATTTGGTTGGATATCCTTTGCTACTATGAGTGGACGAGTTGTCGGGGTGTCTAAGGGTGTCGTCCTTTCTCGTGGTATATGGTGATGTGTTCTTAAGTAACGTTGAAGGTTCGAATTGTATAGATTGTCATGTAACTGACACGTATACACAATATGGATGGTCCCATTGTGGCGGGTAAGCTTATCATTGAAGTCACAGTGGTGGCAGTCTGCTACTTGAGACGAGATTGTAGTATGAGGATGCCGTAAATATACATGTAGTGGTGATCTCTGATGTGATGATGGAGTTGTAGTTTTTGGTGTATTCATACGTGGCTGATGCTGTGTTTGTATGTGTCTTTGTAGCTTGTCTTGTCTATTGAAAAGGTGTCCACAGATACGACATAAGTGTGGTTGATCTTTGGTACCGTGAATGGTCCGAATGTGGCGATTAAGGTTATACTTATAACAATAGGCTTTGTCGCATACTGAACACATGAAAGTAGATCTGTTGGTCATATTGATAAACTGGTATATGAATAACTCACACTTGTTTTTCTTACAACTGCAAAAAGTTCTGGTGTATACACAATATGTTTCAGTGTTTTATCAGCTGCCGACGACACGAATAAGGCTCACACCAACCTGATTCACCGTTGTAGCTACCCAAGTCACCACGTGAACAATATCTGCTCACTACACGAACACTGCTCACATCAGCCTGATTCACCGTTGTAGCTACCCAAGTCACCACGTGAACAATATCTGCTCACTACACGAACACTGCTCACATCAGCCTGATTTAAAAATACCTCTGTAGCTAGCCAAGTCCGCCCGTGAACTGGTGTAGAGCAAGTGAGGAGACGCCGTCTATTTTATACACTGGTTCTGCACACGACCCTACAGAACTGACGTGGGAGTTTTGTAGATAGGCTTTTCTCACGCCACCGCCCGCCTTTATGTGAGCGATGACTCACGCTACCACTTAATGACTTTTGCATATGGCGCTGATGACGTAGGGGTTTCTCGGACATCCGCGTTCGTTAACATACAGGGTATGTGGTGTGTGTATAGTTGTGATATACTTGAGGGCAACGAAGAGGATATGGGTGTCTGTACTCGTGATGTCTGTATGTGTATTTGTCGCTGTAGTGTTTGTATGTGTGTATCAAGTGTGTTTGGGTGAGTGTGTCTGTCTGTGTGTACTTGTGTATAGCGGTGGTGACAGTAGTAATGCTAGGAGATGGGTGTGATGTCTTTGTGTTTGTGTGTGTGAGTGTGTGCGTGTGTTTATGTGTGTGTGATGTCTGTATTTCTCTGTATATAAAAGTATAGGCGTTCGTTATTGTAGGTGTGTGTGTGTGTGTGTGTGTGTGTGTGTGTGTGTGTGTGTGTGTATATATATATAGTTGTGATTACAATAGTACTGATTAGCGATGGGTGTGTATGGTTGTCTTTGTGTTTGTAGGTGTATCAAGTGTGTATGTGTGTAGTTGATTTCTGGTTGTACGTGTATTCATGTGTGTGTATGTCTGTCTGTGTGTGGTTGATGTGATGACACTAGTAATGATAGGATGTGTGTGATGTCTTTGTGTTTGTAGGTGTCTGGATGGGTATAAATGTGGTGTGGATGATGTTGTGGTGACTCTGTACTTATGTGTGTCTGTGTGTATGTTTGTCTGTGTGTGGTTGTTGTGATGACACTAGTAATAGTAGGATGTGTGTGTATGTCTTTGTGGTTGTTGTGATGACCATGTCTGTACTTGGGTATAGTTGTGGTGTGGATGATGTTGTGGCGACTCTGTACTTATGATGTCTTTGTATTTGTGTCTACACGCGTGATGTCTGTATTGTCTGTATCTATAAGTGTGTGGTTGGTTCTTTGTATGTCTGTATGTAGTTGTCTGTACTCGTGTGTCTTTGTGTAACTACCAATATGATGCTCACCGGATTCATAGCAAAATTTTAGTGGTACCATTGCAGAACGCCACAGACCCTGACCCGCCTCACATACTAGTATTGACATATCTCCGTACGCCCCGCTACCGAAACGTGTGTGGTGGTTCTCTCACCGTGGGGCCAGAAAGAGGATATGGGTGTCTGTAGTTGTGTATAGCTGATGTTGACACTATGTATTGAAGAGGATATCGGTGTGTATGATTGTCTTTGTGTCTGTGTCTTTGATCTTGTTTGTACATCCGCGTTCGTTACCAAAAAAAAGGGTATGTGGTTTGTGTAGTTTGCGATAGTCTTATGGGGCCAGAAAGAGGATATGGGTGTCTGTAGTTGTGAATAGCTGATGTTGACAGTATGTATGGAAGAGGATATGGGTGTGTATGATTGTCTTTGTGTCTGTGTGTATGTCCGTGTGTTTGTGTGTGTGTTTATGTCTGCATGTGGTTGTTGTGATGACACTAGTAATAATAGGATGTGTATGATGTCTTTGTGTTTTTGTCTACACGTGTGATGATTGTAGTTGGGTGTGGTTGTTTATGCCTGTGTCTTTGGGTGTATATGTCTGTTATAGACAATGAGGGTCCTGGAGACGATTACCATGGTATAGTGTGGTGGTTGCCTAGGGTACCACTCCAACCAATTGGCTCATGTGTGTTTGGGTCATTCTTTCAGAGAGGTTGTCGACACCCCTCTGGAGCATTCCCTGGGGGATAGCTAATGTTTTTAGCACCACACGCTTGAACGGGAATTTCGCGTTGGCTCTCAGCAAGGCTTTCTCGTGGGCGAGCGCGATGGCCGGATTCAGTCTGGCTTTACGAACCACCAGCGTGGCATGGGTTATAATAGATGAATAACAAAGCGCCCCGTCGGGAGCCAAGAGGTTAAAGGTGGCCTTGGATGGAGTCAGCTTAATTTTCACATCCACACCGTTTATCATGTAGCGATCTTGCACAAAAATGTCGGCGTGTAATCGACCCATCATATCTATTTCTTGACTCTCACTAGCTAGTTGACGTCGTGTTCTTAGTCCCGTGTTGTTTTCGCCCTGTGTTTCATCGAGGAATTTAGCCGTGTCATAGTAATAGAGGGCGGCTGAGAGATGACTCTTTTTGGCTTCTTCCCCATGGTTCAACGTCGCTTCCAAGTAGGCTCTATACGGATACGTATTTTCACTAGGGGTGATTAGTGTGTCGTTGAGTGAGACGTCCACTTGAGAAAATAAACTGTGCAGATAATAGTTGACGGGTGCGACCTCAGCTATGGGTGGTAGTTTGTCACCGTTGGGTAGTGTGACTTTAGCTCTGATGTGTAAGAAAGTGTTAAACAGATCCAGATACTCCTCACTGGCACCAGAGATGGCAAATTCTATAGGTGCGCCGGGGGCTAGCGAAGCTAAAGGATGTATCTCCAGAAATTGACCCTCTTCCACGGCGGTCTGCGTGGGTGGTACACTAAATAGATCAAGACCAGAATGAAGACATTCGCATGAATGAGGGTGAATCAGAGCCATTATGCAAAGATATCCGAGTGCTGGTGTTTCTTCTTATGACCTCGACGTTGTGCGGGGGGGAGGGGGGGGGGAGTTTTATACGTTTACTGGGTTCACCAGGTGGCGCTGCGCGACTCTTTCTTCTGACACCGCTACCTGATTGGCTAACGTGGTTAACAGCTCCTTGCAGTAGACGCTGACCGGCTTGCTTGGCGTGCTCTTTGAAGGAATCCCCAACATTTCTACCAGCCACAGCATCTTGGGCCACTCGCAGACCCGTCCCGAGACCTTCTCTGAGTAGGGCCTTACCACCGGTCTTTAGCGAGGGTAGAATCGTGCGACCGAGTCCACTAAAGAAACTGCCGATGCCGCGACCTCTCTGACTCCGACCACCCACAAAGACCGGCATGCCATGTCTAGCTTGATTACAGTAAAAGTCCTCATAGAGTCTGGGATTTCGACGTAGCGCCAGGTATTTCATTATTCTATGTCTGATCTCCTCCGAATTCGAAAATGTAACGTCAGCACTGAAGTCCCGGAAGTGAATGAGACGTTTGTACCCGTATCGGTGGTTAAAAGGATTTCCACCGTGTCGAAGGAGTACCGACTCAGCGGCACGTAATGAGGTTTGTCATAGGCGCGATACACCGAAGCCGACAGCTGACTCATGATAGGTACCGTCCTCAGTAATGGGACCATGACGTCTCCGACTGGTCTCGCCGCTATGAGATCGCAGTAGACGTAGATATTTTGCAGGTCGTTATTTAGGTCTATCGCCAGTTGGCCTTCCATTAATGGGTTGGTGTGTGATATCTTCGATGAGTGAAGTCCTAATATCTCTTTCAGCTTTTCGCTAAACATAGCCACGGCCCCCGGTTCGAATATTTTCACGATGACTTTCTTTGAGGTATTGTCGAAAAAGAATCTGACTCGCGTCTGATCATCCACCTCCGACTCTTTTATTATTCGATTCAGCTCCGCTATAAACGCGGCTGGTGAGCTGTATAGACCTGGGGGACACAGTTTTCTGGAAAATCCTCTGGTGGGTGAGTTGTATCTTATCCACACTTCATGCTCTACCACATTGCAGTAGTAGTTGGGAAATTGAATTTCGGCCAGACCCACTTCGTAGTATTGATTCACCTCAATAGTCTGTGGTAACTTGACGAAATAGTGACCTGGAGTGTTCTTGGGAAACATGTTCGGCAAAGCATTGCTCGGTAATGTCACGTAGAAACTCATAGTTTAGGGTTTGGTAGCATGTAACCCAGACAGCTACTTAGCAGAGCGATCCACAACTTACCCTCGGTTGCGTCGACGCTGTCTCGCGACAGATTGAATAGTGATACGCCGATGACGGTGTATATAACGATCAGTTGACAGAAGAAGACAATTTCTAGTCGCGGCACTCGACGTCCAAACATGCACCAGACCGAATTTGTTTCTCCTTCTGTGGTATTTTGTGAGTTGGTTTCTTCCATTAGTATCTGGTTAGGTCTGAGACCCAACTGTTGGATGACTTGGGATAGCCGAACCATTTGACTAAGTACTCTTTACCACCTCGCCTGGGTCGTTCTTGTAAGACTGATTCAACGCGATACACTTGCTTGTCTCCGACGAGTTGTATTTCTTCTCGGTAGAATGAACCTTGAAGTTCTTCCCCCGAATCATCTTTTAGCACATACGTCACCGGACTGGTCTGGTTTATACGACTGACGGTAAACAGTTCTTCTGTCCACGAGGGCGTATACCCCTTTTTAAAAGGTTGTTTGGGTTGAGCCAGTCGGACTCGATCGCCGGGTGTAAAATACACTTTTCTATCGAAAGTCTTCTGGTACAGGTTATTCCACACCTCGTTTTGATTCGTATAGTTGACTTGCGTGGGCGCCATGCGAATACTTCTGTGATACGACCCGTTGTAGTTTCTGATCAGTGTATCTATCACGTCGACGTATCGAAGTTTATTGGTCTTGGTGAAATAGCGCCACATTTTTTCTTTCAGGGTTCGATTGAATCTTTCCACTATGGCGGCTTTCACATCTTCGTTCTCAGTGGTAAAGAAATGCACACCTCGATCTTTCAGAAATTTTAAAAAAGTCCGGTTGACAAATTCCGATCCTTTATCGGTCTGAAAATTTATCGGTTGTCTATCGGTAAATATTTTACTCACGGCGTCCACCAGCTCTTTCCCCGTTTTCTTCTTGATCGGGATGGCCCAGGCATATTTACTAAACACATCGAGACACGTCACTAGGTACGACATCCCATCATTGTATCGTTGTAATTTTCTCATATCTATCAAATCGGCTTGAAATTATTGATTTATACCACCGGTTATGGTCTGACGTCTCTGGAAACGACGACGGATCGGTTTATGTAATGTATACGTATCCTGATGACGTAGCCAAGTCTCTACCTTCTTCAATTTAGTATTCCGTTTTAAAGCGGCGGCTCCGCCGTAAGCTCCGGGTTTCTGTGGGTCGTAGTAATATTTCCTTAATTGCGAGGCCATTTTTCCCACTTAGGTGTAGGTATCCTCTTCTTTTTGCTTCGCCTGAGTTTGTAAGGTGGTGTCTCGACTGCTTTGGACTCGACTACCTGACTTTTAACCGCTTAAATAGGTGTAGGTTGACTTGTAGCCAGCTGAAGAGCTGTCTCGGCGACTGAAGCGGGTAAAGTGGTGACATCGGGTTTTTGTTCCTTGATATCCACAGTCCCCAAAGGTTTATGTCTGTACTGATCAAGTCGATTCAGATATCGCTGCAAAGTCTGTTGATACACGCGGGCTTTTCCCCGTGGTGGTAGATCTTCGTTCTCCAGGACATGTTGTATTTGCTGATCCAAGTCGCGTAAGTTATCTGTTAATGTGTCGGGTGGTACATAGGGTCTTTCCAGCATCCGGGGATCGATCAAGATCATTTTCTTCATGATAAGCCCACGATGCCTTTCAATACGTTGAGAATAGGACCTAATAAAGCACCTATGAAACCACCTTGTTGCAAAATGTGTTTCCTCTTCTTGATAGATAGCTTCTTACGCGTGAGCGCTCTCAGACTGTTCTTGTGTCGCCGCAAACGTCTCTTCTGAACCGGTGTCAGTGGAACATTACCTTTTAACACATTGTGACAGCATTCGCATATTGATTGGACGAGATCTGGGGATGCCGATTTAATTACGGCTTTAGCGTCAGCCGGCTTCGCCTCGCCCAGAAATCGCAGCATGGCCCCGTGCCGTTTTATTCGGTGGGACATATTATTTAGGCACGTAGACGACTTGACGTTGATCTGGAAAAGTATGACTTCGTAATCGGAGCTGATCCGGTGTTTCCTGTCGAAGGTCAAACAGCAAATAACCGTGTGGAGCCGCTGTCGCGTCCTTAAAACTCTCTTGGACATATGACACGCTGTCTGGATACATCTGTTTGGCCAGGTTGGTAATCTGAGACCCGTCCCGTGGGTTCTTAAATACCCCTAGGTAATGTTAATTCAAACTAATAGTTCTTTGCTCTTTATTCTTCCCAAAGAGATTCTGGACTATATACACGACACTAAGATTGCGATGATGACTGCCTTTCGTAAAAAGCTTAGTCACCCTATCATCTGTCTCGGACATTAGGTTATCTATTACCACTAGCCGATGTCTACCACCTGTCCATTGTTCCATATCCGGTAAGCCTTCGTTAAATGTAATGCCTTTCATAGTCTCATACATGGATTGCCATTCTCCGTAGCACCATATAATCTCCTCTGGAATCGGATCGACCATGTCTGATAAATGAGAAAGAAACTTTTGTACAAAGACGGATTTTCCACATCCTGTTGGTCCCGCAATCAAAGCCGTAAAAGGATGTTTCCATCTCGGATCCATGACTAATAATAAGCACCTACACACCTATGTCATGTGCTTTATGGGACCCCGCCTCCGCAACGCCACCGCCACCCCGCCGCCGCCGCCCCGCCGCCGCCCGTGGACCGGAAGTAGTCATCACGACAACCGGAAATAGTCACCCAAGAAAATAACCGCCAAAATTCAAAAAAGGCGGTCGCCGAAGGACACAGTTTGGTGACTTCAGAGCATAGGACCATGAATTTTTATATAGTAAAACATGACGTCAGCCGAAGGACACGTGTCTTAAAATTCGAGGTAAATACAACATCCCATACTACTACTGTTCAGCTTGTTTAGTAAGTGTCCAGGTCTCAACGGCGTATGTTATAATGGGAAAGATGCGTGCTCGTAAAAATCAAATTTTTGTAGTTCTGTCGGTCCCATTCCATAACTTGTTCAGTTGATTTAGTCTTTGAAGAGCAATTTATATTCGTCGTTTGATTTCTTTCATCGTGTCACCGTTGCTGGTAATCCAAGATATTCAAAATTTTCCACCACCTCCAAATTTTCCTTATTACCATATATTTCTTTCTAAATACTAGTTTTATCTGTATGCATTATCTTTGTTATTGCTATGTTAAGATATAAGTTGTGATTTTCACTATTCAATTGGGTTGAGGCTATTAGGTTTTCTATACCATTCTGTGTTGTGGATAGCAATACTGTATCATCGGCATACCAAATCTCTGGTATGTCGTGACCACCGATATTTAGGGCATCATATAAATCCCTGTTTATATCATCTCTGGCATTTCACATTATATTTTCGGCGTACAGGATATTACAGCCCATTTGGATGTCTGGCATTGATGATGTATTGCTATCATTAGGTATGCTAGTTGACATAAGCCTGGGTCATTGACATTGAGTTGAGTGACCGGGCATGAGGAAGAATGGAGATGAAAGTGGGAGACAGTAAAGTGACACCTGGCTATGAGAAAACAGCCAGTCCTGAGAAATAAAATAGTGAGGGTAGAGAAAAAACCCCTAGGGTGGATGGGGCGAAAGACAGTTGAGTGTTGGGTGAAGTAAGGATACTAAAAAGTCAGTGAGAGAAGAGACCGACGGCGGGGCAGGCCGCTTCAGGGAGTTGAGTTTGAGATACCGAAGGAGTCGGTAGTCCATGGAGAACGGTGTTGTGTTGTTCTCCTAGTTGTGAAGACAGGCCTGAACCAGAGTGGGTTCTATAGTGAGTGAGGGCCTGAACCCAGAGTGGGTGATATAGTTAGTGGACACGAAGACCCAGTGTGTGGGTGTATTGTGAGGTCCAGCGGTGGATAGGAGCTGGATTACCTGTCTTGTGAATTTAATATGAAGCAGGCTTGAGAAGGCATTGATGTGTGCTGGTTAAATTGTGAGGAGGATATTTATAGTCTATGGATTACATTGTTTCTGGATATATACATATGTTCCGTGAGTCTGTGTTATTTCTGTAATAAAGGATTATGTGCGCCAACTGAATCTTGTTTCATGACTGGTGAAGGTGCACTTCTGGGGTGAGTGGATTAAGAGACAGTTAGATAGCTCAATTGACACACCATGAACATCGTTACCTAGACAACGACCATCACACGACAATATCATGAACATATCATCGTAAGAACTTCGTGATATTATCAAGAACGGCGTGTGACATTCTGGGATCTCTCCTGGCAAGGACGACGGGGATGTATTGATTATTTGGAAGGCTACGTACGGTCAATAACAATATAGACATTGTTGTCATTCTGAGATATTTATGGGCTCTTCGCTGAGAGAGGAGTTAGTATCTGTGACTTCGTTCCATCAATTTCGACAGTACTGCGTCAAGAGATTAACAGCAACTCTTTTGTGTGTGTAGAGACGCCACATCGAAGAAAAACTGTCAGCGCGCGTGGAAAAATACGCGGCAGAAATCACAAGCGAACAGTCAGTTCACGTCAAGTTCACTACAGGTGAATTGGATACCAAACATATCGCTGAAGCGAGAGGGGGTGTCAGAGATTTAATGCAGCACAGATCAACCGGCAGAGTCGATTACGGTGACAGGTGTAGTCACTAATGACAAACAGCACGGAATGTCGGGTTGAGAGGCCAGGCGCATATGTTTATAGGTCAAGAGACAGAAGCGCTAGCGGACGTCACAGGTAAATGTCGCGTGGACAAAAACGTGTTTGCGACAATAGCAGTCAGTCCTAGGTGTGTGTAGGACATCGCTGTCGGTGATAAAGACAGGATTGGGAACCATAGATTTAAGACAGTGAGCAATTTCGTCGCAACATCCTGTGCGTGGTGGGATATTTTGGTGTGTGTGTGAAGGCAAGCGCACTGTGTTGTCGCAAGTTGACTGGTCAAGATTTGTCGACGCAGTTAATAGGACGGGTGGAGACACCAGCGTCCAGGTACGGGGGGAGAGTTACGTTAACCCCTACCACAGCCGTGCGAGGGCAGCAGTGGAAAGTGTGATTTTCCACGAAGTTAAAAAGAGCAGCCGTGTCGGGGCTGAGAGGTTGGGTGGAAAGTGTTTTTTGTATGACGGAAAAGTGTCCGGTCATTTTTCAGACAGTCAGTGTGGATTATTGTGACAAAGAAGACTGAGGTACTGACTTGAGGTGTCCGGCAAGGTCAAGGTTGGGGACAGAGGAAAGCTACTAAAAATTTTCCACAGGAGCTCTGGATAAACAAGGTGTTTTGAAAGAAAGCCAGACTTGATGTTTCGTCTTTGTTCAAGCTCTTTGTCATCATTATTCTGTTACGAGCAAACATTTTAACGTGGCGTCATCACAGCCATGGTCGTATTTCTTTGCCAATAAGGATCTATATATCCAAGTTTAAAGCGCTGAAAATTGGCTGCCATTCTCCTTTTCTTTTTGGTGAATCTTGTCGGGTAACGGAAATCCATAACATTTATGATACAGGAAAGCGCCATCTCCGCAACGAAAGTAACAACATATCGAAAGAACACTTTGGATAATTATTATTACCGTCAACGTTTCCGACAGTTGGAACTCGTGATCACAACGCGAAATGAAGTAACCACTCAACAAAACAACAAGTCGCTTTGAAATCTAGCGTCGTAAACATTTCGGAGAATTTAACAAAGACATTTCCAGCATATTGTGAAAAACTATTAACAGCAAAATAAGAACTTTTGGCGACGGATTAATAGGCACATATTTGTCGGCCAACCAGTTACACATTATTTCTTTTGCTCCCATCGTCATATTTATTGTTGTCGGGTGTTACGCAATTATTTGTATGTGGTCCAGTGTTTGTCAAGAGTAGGGGATTTTTGTGTTGTTTCTCGAAGGCCGGGAGACAGGGCGAAAAGTTATTTTCTGAGGTGCACCATATATAATTTCTGGGAAGAAAATAGAAAGGTCGGTTTATTTGGTTCTGCAGGGACGGTCCTGAATTATATAACGTGCCAGTTTGTGTTTGACGTCAGATTTCTGTATATTGTTATGCTATAATTTTTTTTCTTCTCTTTCTTCTTTTCGTTATATTTACATATGATATTGGTTGTGGTCGGATATATGTTATTATTGTGATCTTTCGTCATTTCTACTGTCTAGTGGTCTTTGTCAGTTTATATTTATATATTACGCGCACTGTGGGTGTCCCTACACAAGCTTGTGGTTGTTACTGTGGTTTATTTCTTTGTGATCACCGTCTCCGTGTACTTGGCTTGTGAGTCTAACGTTTTTATAGAAAACACTTAGTGTTATCATCCATTTGTTTGTATATGTATTTATATGTATGTTTAACAATATTTCCAGGGACTTTATGAACTTGTGGTCATAGATATATAGATATAAGGGAGTATAGGTGACACTTCCCCCCTCACTACCTAGTGCTTATAGAGTGACTGGGTGAGTACAGAGTGATATTTTAGCACTACGAATTTACGTACACAGGGAGTGCTGGTGTACTTAGGGAAGTGACGCAAAGACTAACAGCAGAGACGTCACATTTATAGTTGGCTGATTGACAAGCAACGTGTCCACAAGTACAAGATGCCTACTTTAATGGAATATATTGAAGCAGGTGAACGAATAGGCCTGAAAGGTAAAGAGTTACAGGAGTATGCAGAAGCAAAAGAACAAAAGCAGACGGAAAGAGAGGAGAGGCATAATGAACGCGAGGCAAAGCGTCTACAGGAAGAGAAAGAGACACAAGTAAAACTAGCTGAAATGGAAAACAAGCGTCTACAGGAAGAGAAAGAGACACAAGTAAAACTAGCTGAAATGGAAAACAAGCGTCTACAGGAAGAGAAAGAGACACAAGTGAATCTAGCTGAAATGGAAAACAAGCGTCTACAGGAAGTAAAGTTAGCTGAAATAGAAAACAAGCGTCTACAGGAAGAGAAAGAGACACAAATGAAAATGGAAATTGAGAAAGAGAAGATCAAGTGTCAGATGCAAACTGAAATTGAGTTAAGAAAACTAGAACTATCTTCCAAGGGTCAAAGTGAGGAAAGCAGAAGACCGTCGCAGTCGTCATAGAGATTAAAACTGCCATATTTTACAGACCGGGACCAACTTGAAAATTATTTGGCCAGGTTCGAGGCATCAGCCAAAGCGTTAGGTATTCCAGAGAAAGAGTATGCGATGCGACTTGGCGAGTTTCTTACGGGTAAGGCACTAGACACCATGTTCAATTTACCTGTAGAAGAACGAAACAACTACACTATCTTACGTCAACGTTTGCTGACAAAGTTCCAACTAACTGAGCATGGATATAGAACAAAGTTTAGACAGTTAGTGTCAGAGACAAATCAAGATTTCACAGACTTTGTTAACATTGTAAAGAATACATCTAACAAATGGATGGACCTTGCAGAAGTAGGGAAAGATTTTAATAAATTAGTAGATCTAATGTTAAGAGACAAGGTAGTATCTGCTTGCAATTCTAACTTAGTAGCTTTCTTTGAGGAACGTAAGCCAAAGGACATAGACACAATGTCTCAGTTAGGGCAAAACTACATGACGGCACATCCTAACAGTTCTATTGGGAAACTAATGAGTGAGGAAATAGTTTGTGCAGCGTACACTAAACAGGACCAGAATCCAGTCATCAGACCAAGGGCGAAAAGTGTGGATTCAGCACAAAAAGGTGAGCAGCAAGAACTTCAAGATAATGGTTTCCGTGGCAACCATTTTAGTAGAGCAGGACGGTACCCATACAAAAGGGGAAATTTCCAGAGGCGTCCAAATAGTTATGCCGGATGCTGGAATTGTGGGAGCTGGAGACACAAAATGGCAGAGTGTGATGCACAACCATCAGATGGACCAACGAATAACAGTAAAAGGGAGATCACTTGTTTCAAATGTGGAAGGAAGGGGCATTTCAGTCATCAATGTAGGATGAGAGAAACAGAGCACTCAAATGCAGCGCAAGTAGTTGAGACGCTGAACAATGAAGATTGTAGTGGGTGCAAACCTCTTTTTGAAAAAGACAGTCAGCCAGTCCTATTATGTGGTCATACAGTGAAAGCAGGATCAGCAGTGCATGAAGGAGGAAGTCTGAAGCTGCATCAGGGATTTGTTAATGATAGGCCAGCGTTAACAATTAGGGATTCCGGATGTACGTCTATCGGAGTGAGGAAAAGTTTAATAGATCCCTCGGATTATACAGGGAAAAAGATTAGATGCATAACATTCAACGGCACAGTAGAGTTCTACCCATTAGCCATAATAACAGTAAAAACACCATATATCACTGGAAGAGTGACAGCGTGTGTTTTGGACTCACCAGAGGCTGATTTGATCATAGGAAATGTTATAGGAGTTAAAGATTGTACAGAAGAGGAAGTAGTTTATTGGGACCAAACATATAGTGTAAGCTGTAATGAGGTAGTTACCACAAGAGAACCTAAATTAGAGAGTATAGCTGAGGTAGAAGAGGCACTTGAAATAGACACAGGAACTCAGGACAAGGGTAGTACAGTTGAGCAGATGAGAATGGATCCCAAATATAGTGCTAGTGAATCCCAGAGACAAGATACTACCCTGAACAAATGTTCCCAAGGGTGTAGGAGAGTAGAACATAGGCAGTCAAAGAAAGGTAGATGGTGCTTCGAGAGGAAGAACAATGTTCTCACTCGCAGGTTTTCAGATAGCAGAACTGCACGTGGGCAAGTAGCAGTACCTTTAGCACACAGAGACCGATATACTAGAACAGCTCAGGATAGTGCATGTGCAGGGCACATAGGCATAAGGCGTATGCAGCAAAAAGAAAGGTGCCAGATATATGGGCCAAGATTGAATAAAGAGTTCAGACTAAACAGAGACGCAAGTGTAATGGTACAATATGCAGATAGGAAAGTTGAGTCAGGTCAAAGGAGTGTTCGCGACATTACTGACCCAGGGCTAGGGATAGCAAACAGATGTAGTAATTGTAGAGGTACCATGAGTCATAGGTACATGAAAGGTAGCTTGGGTCTTTTTGAAGATGTTAATATACCTGCAGATACATAGATATGATGCTTTCCTATGATGTATTATTATTATGTGATGTATTAGTTCATGCATTGGTACACAAGATAGAAAGATGGTTGTATGTATGTGTGGGGAATATGGGAGTGTACTATGAGCATTTGATGTATTATGTAGTGTGGTAGCTAGAGTAAAGTGGAGCCATACTTAGGGCTACCCAGGCAATATGTCTGGGTCACATATTTAATAAGTGTTAGTCTCCCAATATTTGAAAACGAAGTTTTCTTTTAAGAGGGGGGGTGATGACATAAGCCTGGGTCATTGACATTTAGTTGAGTGACCGGGCATGAGGAATAATGGAGATGAAAGTGGGAGACAGTAAAGTGACTGACCTGGCTATGAGAAAATAGCCAGTCCTGAGAAATAAAATAGTGAGGGTAGAGAAAAAAACCTAGGGTGGGTGGGGCGAAAGACAGTTGAGTGTTGGGTGAAGTAAGGATACTAAAAAGTCAGTGAGAGAAGAGACCGACGGCGGAGCAGGTCGCTTCAGGGAGTTGAGTTTGAGATACCGAAGGAGTCGGTAGTCCACGGAGAACGGTGTCGTGTTGTTCTCCTAGTTGTGAAGACAGGCCTGAACCAGAGTGGGTTCTATAGTGAGTGAGGGCCTGAACCCAAAGTGGGTGATATAGTTAGTGGACACGAAGACCCAGTGTGTGGGAGTATTGTGAGGTCCAGCGGTGGATAGGAGCTGGATCACCTGTCTTGTGGATTTAATATGAAGCAGGCTTGAGAAGGCATTGATGTGTGCTGGTTAAATTGTGAGGAGGATATTTATAGTCTATGGATTACATTTTTTCTGGATATATACATATGTTCCGTGAGTCTGTGTTATTTCGATAATAAAGGATTATGTGCGCCAACTGAATCTTGTTTCATGACTGGTGAAGGTGCACTTCTGGGGTGAGTGGATTAAGAGACAGTTAGATAGCTCAATTGACACACCATGAACATCGTTACCTAGACAACGACCATCACACGATAATATCATGAACATATCATCGTAAGAACTTCGTGATATTATCAAGAACGACGTGTGACACTAGTTCTTCATTGTTCTCCTCTTCACTATTGAACCAACTGAATTTGCATCTGTAAAGGGAGCTGTTTGTTTCTCTTTATTTGTAAGGCAATTTTACATTCAGCAGTTTGCCATTATTTACTGAACGGCAAGCGCTGTATACCAATGAAATCAAAGCAAAGCTATCTGCTTCTACAATTCCTGACATTGACTTCGAACCATCAAATCTTCTGACACTATACTCACTGGCTTTCTAATTTCACCATTTCTAATGCCGGCTCTTCTTGCCAATATCATCTGAGTTGAAACTAACATCCTAAAATTGGTCGCGGCTGTTCATCTGAGAATATTCGACTCATTACAAAACACACATGATTGTCATCAATACGTTTCTTGCTTCACTCCTAGATACGTATACCATCATTATCCTGACAGTCAACATTTGTATTTGGTGTCCAGGTGTGTATACATTATTTGAGACTTGGTTACATCTCTTCCCTCTCACGGGCTTGGGACCGTCACATGTAACAACAAATACCATGTGGCCTGATTATAAAGATTTCACAATAATACTGGTTTAGACGGCATTGCCATCTTAGGTTAGGTTAGTAATTAAATGTTAAATATTAGTCAGTAAACATGCAGTAGTAGTATTAACGATTAGTCAATGTGCAACAGAAAACTTAGTGGCTAACATGGAAGTGTTAATACAAGAAGCCAGTCAGGTCTTAGTCAGATATGACTGAGCTACCGTATAACAGTAGACGGTACTACCTGGTTTCTGTTAGCGCCGAACGTTGGGCGGCGCTTACCAAACCCGACACCCCACATTGTGCCAACGGCTTCGGGCGGAAGAGCGCAATTGGGAGGGTACAAGCCTTACCCTGGTGCGAGGAAATGCAAGCTAAAGACAAAATTGTCATGGCAGGGCAGACCAGGCCCTAAGCCTTGGTTGGCGACTGGTCTAGGATCGAAGCTCCGACAGGCGGACAGTTAGAGCATTGCTTTGCTGATCCGGCAGCTTCTGCAGCTTGTCTTGTTCCAGATGTATAGGTGTTAACTTTCCTCTGGAGTAAACTAGGCAGGTCTAGAGAGGGATCATGCTGCATGGGCAACACATGATCTCTATATTTTAGCCCAGGCTTTGTGCTATGGAGAGGCAATAACTCCATCCCTGGTCTTAACTGGTCTCGGATTCAAACATCATAACACTGTACAAGAACAAGGGCGATCGGAGCGACTGCAACAACTATAGGGGTATCTCACTTCTGTGTATTGTTGGAAAAGTATTTGCCAGAATTGTTCTGCGCAGACTTCAAGTCCTAGGAGATCAAGTCTACCCCGAATCACAGTGTGGCTTTCGACAGAACTGGTCTACCACTGATATGATATTCTCATTGCGACAAATGCAAGAAAAATGCCGTGAACAGAATCAACCACTGTTTATTGCCTTCATCAACCTCACAAAGGCATTTGATTTGGTCAGTCGTGAGGGTCTGTTCAAGGCACTAAAGAAGATTGGCTGCCCACCAACTCTTCTGTCCATTGTGGAATCGTTCCACACAGGCATGAAGGGTATAATCAAGTTTGATGGTGCAACTTCTGAAGAATTTGAAATCAAGAGTGGAGTTAAGCAAGGTTGTGTACTAGCTCCCACCCTCTTTGGAATATACTTTTCACTTCTACTGAAATATGCATTTCGTGATCAGGATGGTGGTATATACATTCACTCACGCTCAGATGGCGGCCTCTACAATGCTCAGAGATTGAAGGCTAAGACCAAAATTAGGAGGGTACTGATCAGAGAGTTGCTTTTTGCAGATGATGCTGCAGTTACGACCCACTCTGAGGAAGAATTGCAATGTCTACTATCTGCATTCTCCAATGCTTGTTCTGAATTTGGTTTAACAATTAGCAAAAAGAAGACACAGATTATGTCACAAGGTGCACATGGGGTTCCATCAATCTTTATTGACGACGCCGAACTAGAGATAGTAGACCATTTTACATATCTAGGATCAGTGGTAAATAGCAAATTATCCCTTGATCAGGAAATCAACATCCGGATTGGTAAGGCAGCAACAACAATGAACAGGTTAAGAAAAAGAGTCTGGGAGAACAGGAAGCTTACTGCCAAAACAAAAGTCCTTGTCTATCAAGCCTGTGTCCTTAGTACTCTTCTCTATGGCAGTGAAACCTGGACAACTTACTCACACCAAGAGAACAATTTAAACAGCTTTCATATGCGGTGTCTGCGAAGAATTCTTGGTATTAAGTGGCAAGACAAAATCACAAATACTGAAGTATTGGAAAGATCAGGTTGTGTGACAGTTTATTCCATGCTCAGTCTTCGTAGACTTAGATGGATAGGACATCTTAGGAGGATGGATGATGGTAGAATACCAAAGGATATCTTTTTTTGGTGAATTACAGATGGGTAAGAGATCTCAGGGTCGGCCTCTACTACGATACAAAGATGTGTGTAAGCGGGACATGATTGATACAGGCATTGATAATGCACATTGGGAGCAAGTCGCCGCTGAACGTGTTGCATGGAGGGCAAATATCATAAATGGAATAAAGTCAAAGGAGAAAATTATTGCAGAAAAGTCACAGACCAAGCGTTTGAGACGTAAGATGGTGCATGATGGTGGAAATGACCACGTGTTCAGATGCACCCACTGTGAACGGACATTTACAGCGCAAATTGGCCTTATCAGTCACACTCGCTACCGCCATAGTTAAAAGTTATTATGCCTTTTTAAAGCACAAACTATCGTCTGTCAAGACGGCAAGGTGCCAATGGAATACAAGAAGCGATCTTAACTTTGCAGGTCTGTGTTTATGTATACCTATAATTTCTGTAATTATTCAGATCAATCTGTTTTAACATGTTGATGTTTTAAAGAACTAATAATTGCATAACAATGTTTAATAGCTGACGAATTACCGAAACATTGCCTCTATCTAAGTAATTATTTTATGAATCCTGTTGTTTAGACAAAGTCGACGTTACCGGGTGCTGGGGTGTGCTAGCATTAGAAACATGCACTGCACATCACACCACAATCTTCTGCTTTCAACAACCTTCGATCTCGAGCAAAATATGCCACCTATGTTGACACCAGCACAAGAAATTCACGACTTTGCGTAACAATTGTAATGCTGTGCAATTTCTGTAATGTGTCATTCCATATCTTCTTCTTATATATAAAAAGCAATCTCCGTCTGTATGTGTGTCTGTAGGTATGTATGTCCTTTATGCGTTCGCGAACGGTCCATCCGATTGAGATGAAATTTTCTACACGTCTTCCTCTCATTCCCGCGCTGCCAACTGTCATAGTTTTTTTTTCTTCTTCCTCCTCCTCCCTCCTCCCCCTCCCTAAATACGTACGTAAATAGAAGAGATCAAAGAATCCCTGAACCACAACGCTAGGAAAAGCGAAGAAAATGACGTGACTACACAGAATCGTCACACGGTAATGTCAATAACAATTCATCTTTTTATGTGCAAAGAAGTTATCTACAGTCATGTAGAAGGGAAGAACAATCAATGGAAGGACCGAAATCACAGAACCTAGACGAGTATGAATTCGGAATGGCGAACTCCCTCCTCCTCCTCCTCCTCCTCCTCCTCCTCCTCCTCCTCCTTCTTCTTCTTCTTCTTCTTCTTCTTCTTCTTCTTCTTCTTCTTCTTGGTGTGTGAGGATGTGTGTGTGGGTGGGGAAATGTGTGTGGGTGGGGGATCAGCGGCTGGGTGGCGGCATGTATGTTTGCCTGGTTCTGTGTGAGTGCGTGGAGGTATGTGTGGGTGGGGGAGGTTTGGTGGGTGGGGGATGTGTTGGTGGCTGCGGGATATGAGGGTGGATGGGAGATGTGTTTCACAACATTGCAATATGCACTGTTTATGTTTACAACTTTCATTTGACAATGTTATTTTTTTTTTTCCTCATGTGAATGTATCATGCGTAATATGCATTGTTTATGCTACAAAATCCATTTGACAATGTTTTTTCCCCCCTATGTTAATGTAACATGCACATTTGATGAATGAAAGATGAGTGATTAAAAGGGGCGAATGTAAGACTGACCCGCGTGCCCAATTTGTTACCCTTTTAAAATAAAGTTTGTTCGTTCGTTGTTCGTTCGTTCGTTCTTCAGTTTGGCCGCTCTAATACCATTTTCAGAAAGCAAATGTGAATGAGATTTCTTGGAGTATGAAAAATTCAATGATGCAGTTAAACTTGTTTAAATAAAACTAAGAGAATACTTGGTGTATGAAGGAATTTCTACTGAAAGATTTCAGTATACTTGAGAGAAAATGATTACTCCACCACCATCATAAACAAGTAATGTGTAGGTAATTACACCATGCCATGAATGTAATATTATCAAGTGTATATGAATGCATATGCTGTATTCTCAAATGTAAGAAAAAAACATCAGCACTTCGAATTGTTTCACTTCACTGTGGCTAAGACCAAAGTGTAGTATGTGTTCTTGTATCACGACACTGATTAAGGATACTGTAAGATTTTCTTTGGAATTGCAATTACCGAAAACAACAATTTACCGATATGAATTGACACATCGCTACATTTGCCGTTCCAGAATAATAAATAGTATGGCAGTCAGTATGATTATAATGTAAACATATGCAGATGACACAGTATTGGTGGCGGATAATGCAACAGACCTACAACAATTGTTGGACATTGTAGTAACAGAGAGTGGAAAGAAAGGACTCTCCCTGAAATTCAAGAGAACAGTAACAATGATGATATCAAATGAAAATGGTGACACCAAAATGTGACATAGAAATAGAAGGCGAAATTCTTCACCAAGTGGATAATTTTAAATACCAATGGGCATTTATAACATCAGATGGAAGATGTACAACAGAGATTAAGAGCAGAATAGGGCAGACAAGAGCCGTATTTCAGAAAATGAAGAGTATCCTATGATATGAGGCACTATCAACGAATGCAATAAAGAGAATGCTGAAATGCTATATTGAACCAGCTTTGCTGTATGGCAGTGAATGTAAATCAACAAATTAGGAAGAACTTAGAAGAAACAGAGATGTGGTTTTTGAGACGAATGTTGCGAATTCCTTGGACTGCCAGAGTAACTAACAACGATTGCCTGAAACAGGCTAATGAAACTAGAACAATATATACAACAATAAGAAAGAGACAAACAGCCTTCTTTGGTCATGTGATGAGAAGAGAGACATTGGAGAACATCGTGACAACTGGAAAGATCTAGGGGAAGAGAGGCATAGGCAGACCAAGAGAAATGATGCTGGATGGATTGAGACGGTGGCATGGAGGAATATCATCAGCAGAGTTGATCTAGAACACCAAAGACTGAGATCTGTGGAGAGCCAGTGAACGCCTACGCCAGCTGGCAGGGCACTTGATGATGATGATGCAGTTATTACACAGTCATTGCACAGACATTCTTGCTGCATTTGACGTCTGGGGGTCTCGTTGTATTTTGCAAATATAAAGGAAAACACACAATGCACCTTGTAAATATCTGGACTTGATCAGGCCATGGCCGCCAGAAGAGGTGGTCATCACAATGACATACAGAGACCTGGAACCTCATGGGGCGGATCTTGCTCCTGGGGAATCCTGAGTCCTAGAAATTAAGCACATTTTGTATATTCAGGACATTCAAACACAAATTTTCACAGCCATGTTCATAAGCAATGTTTAATTGTTTTCCCTTTACTTAACATATGATGCGTGAAATTATCGCTGTTTTTCAACATCATTAATATTATTTCATTCAGGAAAACAAATATGTGATAGGCATGTTTCAGGCCATATACCTTTATAAAAGAATGGATCTGGCTTATCGGCCTTTTGGCTAAGATCAAAGTGTAGTATCTGCAGCTGATCTTACCAGGGCTACATGCAGAGGCGACCATCCGAATGACACACGTGGATGTGGGACCTGATGGGGCGGCTCTGATCCTCACTGGGGAACAGCGTAGCCTTATTTTTAAAAAATAGGAAATTAAAAAGAATCGGTGCACTTTGAGGCAATTCCATATGAAAACCTTATTTCATGTAAAACATTCAACATTTTTTACACATTCACTTCCGTCCATCTATTGAACTGAAGAATTGACGAGGATTCATGTGTGTTATTCTAAAGGATACTGTAAGTTTTTCTTTGGAATTTCAATTATCCAAAACAACAATTTATCGATATGAATTGAAATATCGCTACATTTGCCGTTCCAGAATAATACATAGAATGCAGTCATTACACAGACATTTAGGAAATCTTGCTGCATATGACATCTGGGGTCTTGTTGTATTTGCAAATGTAAAGGAAAAGACACAATGCAAATGTAAAGGAAAACACACAATGCACCTTGTGAATACACACTGTTTTGCACTAAATAAAACCACATTAAACGGAGAGATGTAATTTTTTTAAAAGTTGTAAGGGACATAACGATATAACAGTTATTTCAAGGGACATTACTAAAGTTACCATAAATATATTATGCGATTTAAATAATTATAGTATTTATCTAATATTTTATAAAACAATTATATGTTTTAATAACAGTTACAAGTAATATAGAGAAAAAAATAAACTTCTAAGATTTTCTTAACAAATTTAAAAGGTAAGGCGCCCTTTGTTATAAATATGAGAAATTAATAAACAAATTTTCTAGCTACTATCCAAATTACATGCAATATAATATCTTTTAAATGAATACCTTGTCCCGCCATGATTATATTATATTTTTGTCTGGCCTGTAAAAGGCCAAATATTCTTAACTGCCAGCTTCAGGATCACAAGATCTGTCAAACAAGGGTGTCGACCATCATCAATCCTATATATACCAACACTAGAACCACTCTTAGAAGCAATTAGACAGGACACAAACAGTATACGTACATTTATACAAGGGTTTGGGTAGCGGAAATCAATTGCTTATGCAGATGACACCGCTTTCTTCCCTAGACCCAACACTTCCATAACGAACATATTTCACACCTTCAAACAGTTTAGAGAAGAAAGTGGAGCCAAAATAAACATACAGATGTCTAAAATGATGGGTCTGGCAAGGTGGAAGAATCACCCCGGATCTATGGCTGCAATGGACACAGAGCAGAAAATGCTTTTCAAACTGTACCAGGACTTGATCCTCTCAATGATTGATTATGGACTAGGACTGCTCACTGTCTCAAAGAGACAGCTGGTGATATAAGAGCACATACAGAACGAAGCAATGCGGGTCATTCTGGAATGCACCAGAGACACCCCGGTAGTGTGTATGCGCTACATCCTTGATCTTCAGACTGTTGCTGGTAGGCTCAAGGTGATGCAGGCGAAGGCATACCTCAGAGTAACTGCAGACACAGATCACCCGTTGCATGAGGCGCTGAACGCAGTTAAGGGTCAGTGACTGATAAGAGGGAAATCATTGATGGCTCAGGTGGAGGATACGATCAGACAGGTGTGCATCTTGGAGAACATTAGGCGAGGAGAGGAGTGGGGCAGAGTGCCAGCGGAGCAGTCAGACTTGTGCAGAGTTATAATCACATTGAGCCGGGAATGCAGGGAGTGGTCAGCAGGGGCCACGGAAGTTGAAATCCAGCAACTAATTCAGGATAATGCTCGCTCCAGTTCTGTGATTATCTACACAGATGGGTCGGTTTTGAGAGGTAGGAGAAGTGCTCCTGGGTTCTTAGCAAAAGCCAGTGGTCGACGTTTGGTGCAGGAGAGCCTGGCATATGATACCACAACATCTAGCTTAAGAATGGAGGTGGAGGCGGTCATGTAGGGAGTTGGAAGCAGTACCCACCTCGACTTACCCCACAATGAAGTAACGCTATGAGGATGGGACTAATTTCATTTGGAGGGGATGGGTCCTTGGAAGCCAAAGTGTCCCATAATAGCTCTGGAAATCTAGGGGTTTCCCAGGAATATTAATTTCTTCCCTCCAAAATCTTCCTTCCCGAAAAGAGAAACTTATTTAGCTCGAGAGTCCCCCACCTATGATCATTTTCGCTTTTAGGTGAAATGGTCACAGGAAATTTATAAAATTTAAAGTTCCCTTTTCTGAGTAACCTGGAACCTGGGAGATTACAATAGAACAGAATTTAGCTCTCTATTCGTGTTTACCCAGTCACCTGTAGTTCCAGATTCTACAATTATGTGATGTAGTTTCATTAACTAAACACATAAATAATAAAATGTTTTGTCACACCACAATGTACTCGACAGAAGAATGCAGGAAAAGTTAATTTTGTTTATTAACCCAAAAGCTGTGGAATTAAGCCAGTGAAGCATTTATGACATATATGAAATACATCAAGACATTAGAGATAATGTTCATAATCAAAATAGAATTAAGAACTCTCATTAAGTTCAGTGATGATTTCAGTCATTTGGCCACTATGCCTTTCCACAAGTTAGCCTGCCATTGTTTCTGTAATACCCCAGATGGTACTGGAAAATTTCCCAAGAATTTGTAAAACACATTGTCTAAACAGTCTCTACACACTGTAAGAATCAGAGGAGTACATGACTACTCTCTGTTCATTAAAGTCCTTGATTGTTCTCATATTTATCAAGTTTCACTGAGTGGAATCAAAGTTATAGCAATGATGAAATGTTGCCAAAACTTCTGCCATATTTGTAAGTAATTTGCAGTGAGGTATAAAATGATCCTAGTGATCTTAGAAATGTTTCTGCAATTCAGATATAGTCAATCACCAGAATGATCATGAAACACAGATCAGTTTTGGGCACAGTTCAGTGGGGACTCATTGTGTATTCTTGGTCCTCACCACAGATTCCGCTTGCACCTCTTTATTACAGATCTGCTCTAGGTTTACAGATCCATTGTACATTATTGGGCAATGTTCTGCAACTCTGGATCATGACAATCTGCGAACACCGTCATCCTCACCTGACTCATATATAAACTCGGCGATAATTTAGTCTGAAGTTTTCCCATGAATCAGGCAGAGGGACATACAGATCAATTGGACTCTCACTGAACCCACATCTGACCTTATGGACTGTCGATCTGCATGTCCCAAATGTTAGCGTCTCTGGAACCAAAATGGTTCGCGCCGACGCGATTCTTCTAGGTTACCCAATGAATAGAGCAGGCTTCGACCATATGACCTGTCCATCACGGGTGTCACAGCTATTATTAGTGCTGACGCTACATTCCTAGCATTCCAATGCTCCTAGTGCGAACGCTTTTGGAGAGAAGTGTGTTTTGTAGTTGTGCTGTGCAGAAGTGAACCAGACGGAGTGCGCAATAATGCGACAAGGAGTGCCTGGCATATGATACCACAACATCTAGCTTAAGAATGGAGGTGGAGGCGGTCAGTGCAGCTTTCCGCTGATGGAAAATACGATACACACACACATCGTGATTGTAACTGACTCAGAAAGCATGCTGAAGTAAGGTGAGGACAGGCAAGCTTCGTGCAGAGTGGCTTGCTTCGCTTCGGAGGTCACGGGTGGCAAGCATCGCCTGGATCTTTTCTCCGGGGTATACCGGTGTGCTGGGGAATGAACAGGCGGACAGATTGGCTGGCTCTGCAAAACTTGGTGGAGTATTGATGCATGACAAGGCATACGTGGTTGCAGCCTTGTGGGAGCACGTGTACACCTCGGAGGAGCAAATGGATCACCATTGTCTGGCAGGAATACGACAGCGAGGAGTGACGAGGGGATCTGGCCGACGCTCGACGCTCAGAGGAAAGGTGAGACGGACATATAATCAGATTGCTACTGGTACTATTGGTGTTGGAACCTCTTCGCTGGCTGCTGAGAATGGGGACGGAGCGCTTATGGGAATGCAGAATGCTTTGATGTCGGTTCCTAAATCAATTAATCAATCAATCAATCAATCAAACCCCGGATCTAACAATCACAGACATCATGGCAATATATGGGATCACATTTACATGCGATCCCAGAAAAACTCACACAGAAACATTGCCATCACTGACAACAAAAATTATAGACATACTACATAGGTACAAATACAAAATATCAACAATATTTGGAAGAAGAACAATTGTAAACACCTTCATCATTGCTAAGATAATATATTTAGCTACAGTGTTAGACATCCCCCCCCCCCCCCCCCCCCCAAACAGACAATCACAGTTATAAACAAACACATCAGACATTTCATCTTCAGGAACAAATTCACAGTATACAACACAAAACATTAATAGAAGATAAGAAGCAAGGAGGACTAGCTTTACGATTCCTACACACAAAAATACAAGCATTAAGAATCAACCATATAGGAAACATCATCAGTCGTCCAGACCAACACTCACTAGCATTATACTACATTGCATTTAGATTACACATTCGTTCATTCATTCAGTAGAGAGGTACAACGGGAAAACGAGGTGCCTCGTGAACCAACACAGAACTGGCACTATTAGCCACCGAACGCTGATGCATATGCTGGGGGAGGATCTGAGCACCTATGGACCTGTCCGGAGTGCAATGAAGATGCCCCAACTGATAACTGATAACTGATTCAGTAGCATGTCCTTTGCAGAACCTCGCTCCCATAACAACCTTAAGGAAAACCTCTCGATCATAAGCAAGATGTCCCGCGTCCGATACACCCATCTGGAGATCATCTGCCGCATCCTTCACCCATATTCTCTTTGGCCTTCCTCTTCCTCTCTTCCCAGGCATAAACCCCTCCGTTATTGTTCTCTCCAAACTTACGTGACGTTTCAAGTGACCAAAACATTTAAATTTTCTTTGTTTCATCGTCTTTAATAGCCAACCTTCTTCAATATTCAGCTGTTGAAGTATGGATGCATTTGTTCTTTTCTTTACCCAATATATTCTTAGAACTCGTCTATAACATTTATATTCAAAGGCATTTATGCACTTTTCAGCTTGTTTAGTAAGTGTCCAGGTCTCACAGGCGTATGTTATAATGTGAAAGATGCATGTTCGTAAAAATCTAATTTTTGTATTTATGTCGGTCCCATTACATAATTTGTTCAGTTGATTTAGTCTTTGAAGAGCAATTGATAATCGTCGTTTAATTTCTTTCATTGTGTCTTCGTTGCTGGTAATCCAAGATATTCAAAATTGTCCACCACTTCCAAATTGCCCTTATTACCATATATTTCTTTCTCAATAGTAGTTTTATCTGTATGCATTATCTTTGTTTTTGCTATGTTAAGATATAAGTTGTGATTTTCACTATTCAATTGGGTTGAGGCTATTAAGTTTTCTATACCATTCTGTGTTGTGGATAGCAATACTGTATCATCGGCATACCAAATCTCTGGTATGTCGTGACCACCGATATTTAGGGCATCATAAAACTCCCTGTTTATATCATCTCTTACATTTCTCATTATATTTTCGGCGTACATGATAAACAAATAGGGTCAGCACATATCCCTGACGGATAGACAAAACAACGCCGCACTATTACTGGTACACTACCGCAATTCTACAGAACATGTATGCAATCAATACAAGGCAATGACAATTTAACACAACAGACAACAAGCAGATATACAAATACTTAGTGAAACAACAAGCACCACCACTATCCCTGAGAATCAAAAGAGGATACAGATATGATATTAAAGACTGTATCTGTGCCTTCATTAACTTACACAAAAAACATATCACACCTAAAGCAAAGTATAGGAAAGAAGAACAAAAATGGAAAGATGAACTATTAGGATAGGAATATGAGTCGAAAAATAAAAAGGAGAAGTAAGAAGAAGAAGAAATAGATGTGGATTGAGGGTGCGGGAGAAATATTAGAATTTGCGGTAAGTCAGTGATTAGTTCGCTTGCCTGACGGCTTGGAAGTCATGTGTTCAAATCCCCATCCAGTCAGTGATGTTTTTATATTCGAATAACGAAGACACAAACAATAGATTGCACGATTTATTGCCTGTCATATTTCGCTGCATCTCGTGGGGTACATACTGCAGAAATCACACAACTTACGTGAATTAACTAGATAAATCCTTCAAGTTGAAATATACACATATTCGCACAGTAATGTCAATTATCTACCACGGTAATTTTAAGCTGACTAACATGTCTTTCTGTTTGCACAATTCTGGCTTGCGTTGATTGGTCATAATTCAATTATGATCAATCAACGCAAGCCAGAATTTTCTCGGAGATCAAAGACACAATCCGACATACATGTTGAGTAATAGTTTATTTCTTTGTTAGTGGTCGCCCGTTTCTTGATAACCTTTTAATATGTATTTCCCTTTATCTGTCCTTTTAGGAACTAGTTCATATGAACCCATCAATGTAGCAATACTTCAGAGATAAATTGTATTCAATTCTCCTGAGCGTAATTTAGCCACCAGGCATCACGGAAACTTTGTAATTATGGCGTGCCATACACGTCATGCTTACATATGGATATCATAAAGCGTCTTTCCTTCGACTAATGTGAGAGGTTACTTATAAAATCACCAACTCACTCACTCAAACATCCTCATCATTTACAAGGGAAGTGTTACATGTTACACCACACATTCTGATCACAGACGTAGATTCACAAGAGCATTACTACCGTTTGATCAAGAGTGGGCAATGATAGACATTCATAGAAGAATCCAGAATGCACAAAGGTTTGCGAATATGCATTGAGAGTAATTTACAGTCATCAGGCATATGCAAACAGGCAAATGATAGATAATTGGAATATACAGCGTGGGAGACCCGACAAGCTGAAGAAGCACATTCAGAATACTTTCACAATGAAGTTCTGATTTCACCTTCACATTTTCTCATAAAAATACTCTTATATTCTTCTCTTTCGCTCACTAGGCATAACCACAATATTTAAATATGTTTGATAGTGGTACCTGTTGTCCAGAGAACAATTTTATACGGAATTATAGGACGCTATGATCACCACATCGAGGTGCATCTTTCCCTGATGTATTCCTACCTCAAACTCCCAGATTTGGCCTAGTAGATAGCGATACTACCCAAGTGTTAGCCAATCAAAAGATGGGCAGGCGCCTTTTCCCTTCCCTGTGGGTTTCTAGAAGCTTTTATGCTAATAATAACCCCGCTATCAGGATGGATTCCGTTCACGATTAAATGTATTGAGAAAATGTGGACGGGGATGTGGATGACTGATCCACCATGTCACATATATGAATGCATATGTTGTAATCTTCAATGTAAAATACACACACACACACACACACACACACACACACACACACACACACACACGCACGCACGCACGCACACACGCACACACACACACACACACACACACAGACAGACACAACGCACCTTGAAAATACAAACTGTTTTGTACGAAACGACTGTGTTTTTTTTTTAAACAACAATCAGCACATTGGATTGTTTCACGGCATTTTGGCTAAGACCAAAGTGTAGTATCTGTTCTTGTATCACGACAATGGTTAAGGATACTGTAAAGGTTTCTTTTGAATTGATGTTACCGAAAACAACAATTTATCGATATGAATTGAAACATCGCTACATTTGGCGTTCCAAAATAATAAATAGTATGAAGTCCTTATACAGACATTTAGGAAATCTTGCTGCATTTGACATCTGGGGTCTTGTATTTTGCACATGTAAAGGAAAACACACAATGCACCTTGTAAATATCTGCACTTGATCTGGCCATGGCCACCAGCAGGGGTGGTCATCACAATGGCATACAGGGACCTGGAACCTCATGGGGCGGGTCTTGCTCCTGGAAAATCATGAGCCCTAAATATTAAGCACATTTTGTATATTCAGAGTATTCAAACACAAATTTTCACATCTATGTTTATCAGCAATGTGTAGCTGTTGTTCTTTTACTTAACATATTAGTTAGTTGCATATCCTTTACAGGACGTTTGCAGTCAATACCAGCATTTCTTGCTGTTGTTGATGTCTTGGCAAGTTTACGTTCAGTAATTTGTCATTGCTTTCTGAACGACTGACATTCATACCATTTCCTTAAAAAACCAGCGCAACATAGTCTGCGGCCAATTCGCGCGATACTGTGTTTCGAACGCTGGTGTGCGGGATTCTAAAGGATACTAAGTGTTTTTTTTTTTTTGGAATTTCAAATACCAAAAAACAACAATTTATCGATATGAATTGAAATATCGCTACATTTGACGTTCCAGAATAATACATAGAATGCAGTCATTACACAGACATTCAGGAAAACTTGCTGCATATGACATCTGGGGTCTTGTATTTGCAAATGTAAAGGAAAAGACACAATGCAAATGTAAAGGAAAGGAAAACACACAATGCACCTTGTAAATACACACTCTTTTGCACTAAATCAAATCACATTAAACGGAAGACGTAATTTAAAAAAAAAATTGGAAGCGACATAACAATAGAACAGTTATTTCAAGGGACATTACTAAAGGTAACATAAATATATTATGTGATTTACATAATTATAGTATTTTTTAATGTTTTATTAAATTTTTATAGATTTTAATGAACGAGGTGTGATTGATAAAGAATGTGATAAAGATCTCCGAATATCTTCAAATATGTGTAAAATTTAAGGCTACATTTTATAAATTTATAAAATTTTTTTTTAATTTCACATCGAAATTAAATGTAATATATTATCCTTTTTATGGATACCCTTGTATTTCGTTTTGTATCAACCACATTTTTGTCTGGCCTGTAAAAGGCCAAGTCTCTTAAAATACCAGCTTCAGGATTACAAGATCTGTCAAACAAGGGTTTACACTATCACCAATCATATATGTACTTACACTAGAACCGCTCTTAGAAGCAATTAGATAGGACACTGACATTAAAGGTACATTTATACAAGGGTTTGGGAAGCGGAAATTAATTGCTTATGCAGATGACGCCGCTTTCTTACCCTACAACCAACACTTAAACAACGAACATACTTCACACCTTCAGATAATTTGGTGATGGAAATGGGGCCAAAATAAATATAAAGAAGTCTAAAATAATGGATCTGGGGAAGTGGAAGAATAAAGTAGATTTTAACCCAGATCTAACAGTTACAGACAACATGAAGATATATGGGATTATATTTCCATGTGATCCCATAAAAACACACACAGAAAGATGGCAATCATTGACAAAACAAATTATAGACATACTACATAGGTACAAATACAAAATATCTTTGGAAGAAGCACAATTGTAAACACCTTCATCATTCCTAAGATAATATATTTAGCTACAGTGTTAGACCCCCCCCCCCCAAGAAAAAAAAGGCAATCACAGACATAAACAAACACATCAGACATTTCATCTTCAGCAACACAAAGCACAGTATACAACAAAAAGCATTAATACAAAATAAGAGACCAACACACAAAAATACAAGCATTAAGAATCAACAATATAAGAGACATCATCAATCATTCAGATCAACACTCATTAGCATTATACTACATTTCAATAGAATACACAGGCTTAAGAAAATAGACATAACAGCACCGCACTATTACGGCATGCTACTGCAATTCTACAGAACATGTATGCAAGCAATACAAGGCAATGAACGTTTAACACAACAGACAAACAAGCAGATATACAAATACTTAGTCTGCTCAATGTTCACGCTTATCATCCATACAAAAGTACAGGTTGTATGAAGCAGCTAAACACTCTTCTTCTCGCTGCAATTGACATAATTTTGTTGGTCAATATGTTTTCCATCTTTTAAAACCTTCGCCATGGTGATTCTTGTTCTAATATCTTCAAGTCATCTGACATCAGATGTTATGATTGTTCCGAAATAATTGTACCGATTCACCTGTTTAGGAATATTCTCATTTACTTGTATATTACATTGTGGCAATTTTTTTCTTCCTAGTGACAACCATAATCTGTGTCTTCTTACAATTAACTTCTAACTATAGTTGTTCACTATATGCAACAGACGAATCTATAAATGTTGCAGATCCTGATCATTGTCTGCAATCAATACTGTATCATCCGCATATCTATTGTTGTTGATGTTACTTCCTCCTATGATGATTCCTTTCATAACTGCTACATGTCTGAAAATATTTTCACTGTACAGGGAAAAGAGATCTGAAGACATTACACATCCCTGTCTCACACCTCTCTTAACAGGCTGATATTGACCTACTTCATTATCAA